>PVJH01014460.1:34637-56923 GCA_004026705.1 Nesogale talazaci
CCCCCCCCCCCCCCCCCCCCCCCCCCCCCCCCCCCCCCCCCCCCCCCCCCCCCCCCCCCCCCCCCCCCCCCCCCCCCCCCCCCCCCCAGGCCACACTGGCTCTCGGAGCAACAAAAGGGAGGTTGGGTTGGAAGAAGTTTCGCTCTCGGGTTGCCTGGCGGTGACCCCCCGAGGACTTCCTGGCTCTGGCCCGTTGGGTCCACGCGCCCTCGGCCAGGACGCTCCACCGCCTCCCCCGACCCCCAGCTCCTACCTACCTACCGGCCGCGCCACCCGAACCAAAGTGACCACAAAGGCTGGACGACACTCCAGCACCCCGAGACCGCCGTGCCGGCGTGGTCGCGGTGGCGCCCCCCCCCACCCCCGAGCCCACTCGCCGCGCGCTGCCATGGCCAGCATCAACAGGTCTCTCGGCCTCGTCGCGCGCGCGGCCGCCCCTGCCCCTTGCGCGCGGGGCCGGCGGCGACGCGGCTCGTCCCGCGCTCCCCTGCTCGGCCCCCGCGGCCGGGGACGGACCCGCGCCCGCCGCCTCCCGGGCTGCCTGCGGCCCAGGATGGCGCTTGCCCGGGCGGGAGGGCGGGTCTGGGGGCCGAGGCGCCCCCCCCCCCCCCCAGCAGATCTCCGTCTTCGCGTACCTTGGTGAGGGACGCGGTCCGGCGGGCTCCGGGCAGGGGCGAGGGGAGCCGCGGGGTCTCGGAGCCCGACGAGCTCGCCGCCGCCCGGGCTGCGCCAGGATGCCGTGGAGCGGAGGGAAAGTTTCCGCCGGGAGCCCGGCCCTGCGCGCGAGACCCCCGGGCTGCGGCCCCCTCCCGCCGGCTGCTGCTCCTCCTCCCACTCGGCTGCAGCCCGGACTGGGGCTGGCGGCGGCGGGGCGCCGCGCGCGGGACTCGGGGCGCTGCGGGCGGGGAGCGCGGAGCTCCCCCTCCCGGCCAGCCGGGGACGCTCGCCGGCAGGGCCGGCGCCCACTTCCAGACGGGACGCCTGCCTTCCAACTCGCCCACTTCCTCGCTGGAATCTCCGAGGACCGGTGCTTGTCGGGGCTGCCCGCTGGTCCTCGCAGAACCGCGGCGAGAAGGCGAGTGCGAGGAGCCCCGAATCCGCGCTTGGCCAGGGCAAAAGCAAAAAGAGCCTCTCTCTCTCGGGCGGGGTGTCCTTCAGACCCTCCTCCCCGGGGTGCAGGATCCGAACGACTTAGCCTTCCCTTATCTCTGTGTGCACGGACCACACCTCTACGGATTTTTTTTTTTTCTTTTAAGGGCGTTGCGGTGACAAAGGGCTGAGGGTCAGGAACAGGGTGGAGGGGTGAGGTTGGGGAGGAAATCACAGGCACCCACAACACAACAAAGCGAAGCAGGGAAAACCCCCTCCAGCCCACGCTCATTCGCCCCATTGGAATATTTGCCTTAGCCGTGGGGGGGTGGGGGAGTATCTTTGTGTACGGTTCCAGAGAATACCCTATAAATCATTCTTAGTGACTTGAAGTTCCGTGAAAACGAGGCGGGGAGGGGGCGTAATTTTAATTTTTTTTCATTTTTTGATCGCCTGCTCATACTTTCCAAGTCTTACTTTAAGACTTAGATGGGCAGGGGAAATTTCAGGTCACTTTGAACGGAAGGCTAGGCGTTATACTGAGTTACAATGGACGCCAGGGATTATACTGAGAAAGACCAGACGCCATTCCATACTTAATCATTCTGTGCCTTGGACGCATCCCTCCATTACAACTAGCAAACAAGAGTTCAGGAACCCACTTTCAGAGTCCTAGATCTACAGGAGTTAAAGTGGAGGTACTCCGTAAATATTTTGTTCTTACACCTTACATATTGGAGCATAATTGGGGAAAGATCGTATTAGAATTTTCCCCAAAGACCTTATTAACTGAAAGAATCGTCTCCTCACTAATGTTTTTCAAAAAGAGCCCATAATTGGAAACAAACTTCAGAGATTATCTAGTTCTAGAGCAAGTCCCTTATTTTAAGTTTGTAAAACTTGTGTATAAGGATTTTAAGTACCCTTCCATATCTCTCACCGTCATCGTTGTTATTAGCTGGTCTTTAGCTAGGCAAAACTTTAAATTCTAGTGATTTGTATAACAGGGCAGAGTTTTTTAGGCTCCGAAACTTATAGAAATTGTTTCCCTGGTCTTTTGCCACCATTAGGTAGGTTTGAACTGCCAACCTGTCAAGTATTGTCAAGCACTTAACCTTGTAATCACTTGGCTCTAGTCACAGATACTAGAGCCAGGGTCCTTTCTGACTTGTGTTTTCTTCTTTATTATAAGTTATGCAAATGCGGGCTGACTCCCGGTGACAAGTGGTTGAGGGCGGGACTCTGGTCTGCAGGCTGCTTGGCGGTCAAATCCAGGGGCGTCTCTCAGGAGCAACACTGGGTAGTTCCCACAACCACCAGAGGACAGTGATGCTCCCCCCCCCCCAAAAAAAAAAAGTTATGCAAATGCTAAATTGATTGTATTGGAAAAGTTAATGGGAGGTCAATGTCAGCTGATTTTATCTGTACACAACAGTTAATTTACAACTACTAAAAAGTAAAGGATGTGATGAGCCCCCGATAAAATTATTTATTTTAAAAGGGGGGAGGGGAGATGAGCTTATACCAAGAGCTAAAGTAGAAAATATTTGGAAATGAAGACGGCAACATGTGTACAAATATGCTTAATACAAATGATGCATGGAATGTTATGAGCCCCTAATAAAATCATTAGGGGGAAAAAAGTAAATAATGTGGTCTTAGATGGTCAGCTGATACCAACATAATCATAAAAATATATTAAATGAAAGTCTACCACTTAAAAGTAGAGCTTGGCCGGCTGAGCCCAGGTGGCGTAAGTAGTTGAGTGCGGAACTGCAGCCCGTGAGCTTGGCGGTTCAAATCCAGCGGTGGCTGGGTAGCGCCCACGACCACCAGAGGCAGTGATGCCCACTAAAAAAAAAAAAAGAAAAAGTAGAGCTTGGCAGTGATGCCCCCCCCCAAAAAGTAGAGCTTGATCAGATGACCATATCTAGTATTTTATGAATACAAATCTGCATTGTTGAGCAACACAATAGTCATCATTTTTTAGAATGATCTCTAGACTCCCAAGGAGACATTAGGAATCCAGCAGGATCTCCACCCTGGTTTTAAACGCACTGGGTGAGCCTGCAACATAACCGTAGGTGATACACTTGAGCCATTGCAGGGCCCAATCTGGCGGCATAGATCAAGCCTTCCAGACTCCATCACATAACGAATTGAAAATTTCACACCATGTACTTATTCCTCACTTACTTGCTTCTGCTAGTTTTAAAGAGAGGACCTATTAAGCCCTTTCTCACCTTTGCCAGTTCAAAATTGAGAATCCCCTGAGTTTCTATACAGTTCTCTCAAGTTCAAAGTAAAGTCCCTGTATCTACTGCAAGGCACACAACAAGATCCTTCTTCTGTGTAGGGTCTTCTTGACCCTCAGGCTTCTCCCTCAGTGAGCTGTTAAACTAACTCTCCTTCAATATCACAAAGCCTTCTCTTCAGAGCTCTATGCTCCCTCCTATGAAACTTAGAGGTGGCCAATTATAAGATTAGATAGCTAGATACCCAAAAGTGCATTTCCATAGATGGGGATTCATGAATGCTCATAACTGGCATTTTCCAATCACTGCATACACTGCTGAAGAGTACTCACTTTTATGTGAATTACTAATGCTTATAGTCTCTGAACTTGCTGTGCTTTTGTCATTTTTATAACCTTAAATTTCATACAAACAACTATGAAATGGCTAAGAGGTATTAAAATCTAAAGGATGTTAGAACTAAGTTCTTAAAAACATTGAACTAGAGGTATAAATACAGGCACAGACATATGTAAATATATTTATATATAATGATGGGGATGTAGGTCTATGTACATGTATTGATATGTCAAGTATGAAGGTAGCAGATGAACACTGGGAGTACTCAAGTACGCCTTCAACACAAGAACACTTTATTCTGATTTGGCATTCTGTGATGCTCACGTTCCCATCACAATCATTGAAGATAAAATGAGTGAATAAGCAAATGTGGTGAAGAAAACTGATGGTGCCCAGCTATTACAAGATATGGCACCTGAGGTCTTAAAGGCTTGAAGATAAAGCAAACGGTCATTTAGCTGGGAAGCAACAAAACTCACATGGAAGAAGCACACCAGCCTTTGTGATCATGAGGCGTCCATAAGATCAGGTATCAGGCACGAGAAAAACTAAAAATCATATCGATGTGAAGGGGTGGGGATAGATTGGGGTGGAGAGAGTGGAGACCCAAATGTCTACCGATGTGTAGATAATTGGACATTCCCTCACAGAAGGGTCACAAGGAACAGAAGAGCCAGTCAGGGTACAGCATAACCCTGAAAAACCAGACAACATTGCTCTAGATCAAGAGTTCTCAACCTGCGGATCCCTTTGGGGGGGTCACACAACCCTTTTACAGGGATTGCCCAATTCATAACAGTAGCAAAATTATAGTTATGAAGTAGCAATGAAAATAATCTTATAGTTGGGAAAGAAATAAGACATAAACATACCTATTGTTTATGTTGATTTTTTTTGTTTTGTTTTCTGTTTTGGGCATCACTGCCTCTGGTGGTCGTGGGCGTTACCCAGTGCCACTCCTGAGAGCCGCCGCTGGAGTTGAACCGCCAAGCCCATGGGCCACATTCCCGTGCTCAACCATTTACGCCACCAGGGCTCAGCCTGTTTATGTTAAGAATAATGATTTTATTGCTGATGTTTGGTAAATCACATGCAAATAATCTGATTATTTAGTTCTGTATTGCTTCATACCCACCCTTTATAATATTTGACATTTTTTAAATGCAAATGTAAAAATCCTCTTATGTGAATTGAAAAGGAGACCTCTTTCTTATTAGCTATATGCCCTCCTCACTGCCATCAGTGGATACCGACTTGTAATGATCCTATTGGATGGCATAGAACTGCCCTGAAGAGTTTCCAGGAATAAGTCTTTATACCAAAGTGAAAAGTCGAGTCTTTCTCCAACTGCAGATCTTGTGGATCCCAGACCAGTGCATCACCACTATGCCATCAGGATTCCTTAGTTATATCAGGTCTGGCCAAAAAACTGTGAATTCCTATAGAGGTTTTCGTTCCAAAGACAACAGTTATGTTTACTTTCTACCTTCTTTATATTGGTTCCTTTTATTGAGGACATGCAACAGGTTAATTGCAAAAAAGTTGCTTTAAAATTATAAAAACAAAATTTGGATCACCTGTATTTTTACCCCCAAAAGTACTCCCTACAAACACTTAAAATTTTCATGGTCTTTAAATATGTTGAGGTCTCTGAGAAACTATCCAATCAATGAAATCCTTTCTCTATGTTTGAAACCACATTTAGATACTATGCGTTAATAATAGAAGCCAAAATATTACTTGTTTTGTGCCGAGGCCTAGTAGATCAAAATGAGTCTGCTACTTGCTTTAAAACAAAAGCTGTCTTAAGTGACAGCTGAGACCTCATGGAAGTTACACACCCCAAAATTGTAAATAATATTATCTATCATCAGAGCAGGAAGTTGTATTAGAGCTTAAACTCTGAGCACTTAGTTTCCAGAGGACTGTGACTGACAGGGAAAACCCAAAATCCATTTGCAGTCTCCACTCAGATTAAGCCTCCATTGAAATCTTTGTAAATAGCCTTGTCCTCAAATAGGTACAATGGAAAGTGGATAACTGCAGGTATAATTAGGTTAAAATTTAACATATGGTCATTTGTGACCCATTTTTTACCTCTGCTTTCTTTTGGATTGAGATTTGTTTGCTATCATTGTTGGGACTTTTTAATAATTTATTTGATATAAAATTCAGGAAAGGCAATCCACAGAGTCAGTAACTAGATTAATATTTCTTTAGAATTATGGCCGGGGAGGCTGGGGCACTCATAATAACATGGGTACAAGAATGAACTAATTGTGGTAATCATTGCACAAGTTTTTTCAATGTATTTAAACATTGGATGGTATAGTATGCAAATTATACACAGATAAATATTTTTAAAAGAGAAATAGATATATAAACAAAACTATCTTTAATGCTGAAAGCAGAACAAGCTACTAAGTGATTATTCCTTAGCAACCTCAACTACCGAGTTCCAGACCTCCCAACCTAGAGAGGAGACACTACTTTTGAAGAAGTTAAATGCTGTTTGCTGACATCCATTCTCTACAGAGAAAGGAAAGAAGGAAGAAAGAAATTGCATAGCTTGATGCTACACTCTGCATTCCCAAATTGTTTGCAATAAACTGAAAAACAAAAGCTCACTGCTCTAAGAGTCCATTTGGACTCATAGCAATCCTTTAGGACACAGTGGGAATGCCCCTGTGAGTTTCTCAGCCTGTGATTCCTCATAGGAGTGAAAATTTCCATGTTTCCCCAGAGTGCCTGGTGGTTTTGAACTGCTAACCTTATGGCTAACGACCCAACTCATAACCACTGTGACACCAAAGGCCCTGTCATTGTTAGGCAGTCCCTCTCCAGAATCATCATCTTCTTGCGTATGCTTTAACTCCTTAGCGCTTGTTTACCCCTCTGCTGGAACCTCATTTCATTTCACTTGGACGTTCTCACTCTTTTCTGGGCCACTGTGATCCTCCTTGTCTCACCCCAAGGCAGATGTTTCCTTGCTTGACCCCTCCTAATAGTTACAAATTATATTGTCAAACTAATTCTGGAGAGTTCATAAAAATCCTATGCTGCCTGAGTAAAATATGAGTGACTCGTCATTTCTTCCACAAGGGGTACTTCCATACTATTTATTACTTAATGTTATTTATGCAATCGGAATGGGGAATCATCAAGGCTGCCTTTCAGCATTTGGGACATCACAATTCCTCAAGGTCTTATAAGACCCTTTTTGAAATATATTCAGTTATGCACACATTTCCCCTAATTCCCTAACCCCAGTGAAGTATTCATTCAAATGTACTTAGTGGATTTTTTTTTGCTTTAATGCATATTCTTGAAATATATATCATGTTGTTGGGTTTTCTTTCTTTTAGTAGTCTAGCCCTTTGGAGGTAGTGAGTTACAACTTAGGTTACTAATCACAAGGTGAGCAGTTTGAAACCACTAGCTTCTCCATAAGACAAAATGATGTTTTCTATTCTGGTGAAGATTTAGAGGCTCCGAAACCACAAAGGCAGTTCTGTTTTATCCTGTTTATCTGTTTTGTTTTGTTGTTTTGTTATGTTTTGTTTTTTGGCATCACTGCTCTCCGGTGGTGGGAGTAGGAGGCCCAGCCTCACTGCTGGAATTGAACCTCCGTCCCAGTGGGCTGCAGTCCCGTGCACAACCACTACGCCACCGGGGCTCAGCCCTGTTTATCTGTTTTATGTCACTGAGTTAGAAATGACTCAATGCCAGTGAGTGAGATTTGAAGTGAAACATTAGTAACTTGTGTTCAATTTTGAAAATTTTATTGCTGATTATATTTTCATACAGTTAGTAGCATTTAGATTTCCTTTTGTGAGCTGCTTACATATTTGTGTTCATTTTTCTCCTTCCCCTATTGAGTTGTTTATTTTCTCTACAATTATAAAGATAATTTGGATACCTGCTATAGGTCCTCCACCCAAAATGTCTTTATTTCAACTTAAAGTAAATAAATTATGTCCCCATTGTTTTTGAACTGTGTAGAATGTTCCTCAATAATGTAAGAGGGTTTTTTTTTGAGACCTTTTTAATAACCCCATCTAATCAGTGAGGAAGAACCTGGGTGATATAGTGGGTTATGCATGGAGTTGCTAGCCACAGCAACTCAAGCCCACCAGCCGTGCCATGGTCGAAAGATGGAGTTGTCTGCTCCCACAAAGATGCAAAGCCTCAGAAATGCAAAGAGAGAATGCTGCTCTCTTCTAGAGGGTCACCATGAGCTGGAACCAACTCACTGGCACTGGAATTTTCATCTAGTACTTTGTAGGGTCGTTCCCCCACCCCTCAATTTATCTTAATGTAACGTATAAGGTGTTTTATCCTTTCATTGTTTTTTCATTATCATGACCTACATCACTGTGTTAGTCTGGGTAGACTAGAAAAACAAACTCATAAACATGCAGATGTATATACGGGAGAGGTTTATATACAAGAGCAATTGAACATTGAGGGAAACATTCAGCCCTATCCAGTCCAAAGTCATAAATCCAATATTTGCCCATATGTTTGCTATCAGTCTATGAAGTTTTCTTCAGACTCACGAAATACATGCAATGAGGCCAAATGCAAGATGATCACAAGCCAGATGGGTAGAATGCCTTTAGATCCAGTGGCGTTGTAAACATCTCAGCACTGGCAGGGGTGTCCAAGTGATTCCTCTGGCTTCAGAGGTCTAGCTCCATCAAGGTACATCCATGTGGCTTCTCCTCTGGGATGTCTCACAGAGAGTCAGCCTTGTGTTTTATCAGTAGAGCCTCTCCTAAGGACTGAGTAGTGTGTCCAAGAAGGAATTACCACAATTCCCAGAATTCTCAGGAGAATGTGATGCCCACACAGAGATCTCATTGGATAGCTCCAGATTGACAGGTTAGACTCCACCTGTACACTCTTAATCTTCAAATTGACACCAGATTAGGTGACTGCCACGATCACTGTTCACTAAATGATCCATTCTTGACTCTGTGACTTGAGAGGAAATAATGATCATATATGACTTTAGGTATGGAGACTTCACATATATCTTTTTGGTGTGGGTAAGTACTCTAGAAAGTGCACCATCTACACAATTGTTCTTATATTTGTGTCTATTTTAGCAGCCACTGTGTCAAGCCATCTGATCAATACCCTTTCTCTTTTTTGCTACCCCCTTACAAACATGATGTCTTTCTCCAGGGACTGGTTTCTCCTGACAACATGTCCAAAGTGCATGAGATGAAATCTTGTGATCCTTCTCTCAGAAGTATTCTTGCCGTATTTCTTCTATGACAACTTTGCTAGTTATTTTGGTAGTTCATGGCACTTTCCATATTTTTCACCAGCACCATAATTCAAATGCATCAATTCTTCGTCAGTATGTCTTATTCAGTGTTCAGTTCCCACATGCATGTGAGGCAATTGAAAATATCATAATTTGGGTCAGTTGCATTTTAGTTCACAAGTAACTTCCTTGTTTTTCAACACTTTCAAGAGGTCTTGCACAGCAGATGTACCCAAGAGCAGATAAAGAGTCAATATCATTGGACCCTTTACCTGCTATTTCCATGAACAATGATTGTGGGTCCAAGCAAGGCAAAATCCTTGACAACTTCAACCTTTTTCTCCATTTCTCATGATAGTCTAGTTGTGAAGATGTTGGTCACCTTTCCATTGAGTTGTTATCCACACTGAAGTCTGGGATCTTTGACCTTCATCAGCCATTCCTTCAAGTCCTTCTCACATTCAGCAAGCCAAGTGGAGTTATCCGAATACCTCAAATTATAAATAAACCTCCCAATGACACATTCTTATTCATATCAGCCAGCTTCTCTGATCATTTTTTAGTGTATCTATTGAATAAGTTTCCTGAGAGGATGCAACCCTGATGCACAACTTTCCTGATTTTAATCCATTCAGAATCTCCTTGGTTTTGTTTCCACAACTGCCTTTTGGTCCATGTACAAGTTCTGCATGTGCACAGTGTTCTAGACATTCCATTCTTCTCAAAACTACCCATCTACAAAACGACCTGATCTACACCGTCAGGTCCCTTTGCATAGGCAAGAAAACACAAGTAAACATATTTCTGATATTTACTGCTTTGGGACAAGATCTATCTGATATCAGCAATGATATCCTTTTTTCACGTCCAATTCTGAATCTGGCTGGAAACTCTGGACGTTCCTTGTCAATGTTGTACTGCAAACATTGGTGGATAATTTTCAGAAAAAAATTGACTTGTATGTGATATTAATTAGCCCTTGTGGCAGAGTGGTCATCATGTATTTGGCTGCTTACCCCAAGGATAGCAGTTTGAAACCAAGAACAACTCTGCAGGAGTAACATGAGGCTTTTTATTCATAAAGAGTTAAAGTCTTCCCACCCAAGAGCAGGGAGAGAGGGCAAGCCAAGAAGGGAGTGCAACAGACCAGCAATAGGAATACAGCCATGAGGTCCCTGAGGCAACTAGATTGTAGACCTCTGACTTGGATGGTGGGCAGCACTTGGCACTTCATCTGCACTGATTGGAGGAAATTAACAAGCGGGTCACAGGGAAAGTCTAAAGGGGTAACGGTGGAGGTGAGCACTAGAATGCTCTATAATAAGAACAATGGTGTGTTATAGAAGGCATATATATGCCTTAGACATGAATGCTGAGGACTTAAAGGGTATGAGGAGTATTAAGTATGCAGGTCTTGGGAAAGGATTCCCTGAAAGAAAAGGGGACTGCAAGGGAACAACAAGTGATCCAAAATCAGTGGCATGGAGGGTTTGAGAGACCTGGTAGGGATTGATCAAGGGTAATGTAACAGAAATTACTGAAACACAAATGAAGCCTGAGTATGATGGTGGGACAAGAGGGAAATAGAGGAAAGAACTAGGAGGAAAAGGACCTTTATAGAGGTTGAAATATAGGCATGTACATAGGTAAATATATTTGTATATGATGAAGGGGAAATAGATTTATGTGCACATATTTATAGGTTCTTTATTAAGGCAGTAGATTGACATTGGGCCTCCACTCAAGTAGTTCTTCAAAGCAAGAACACTTTGTTCTATTAAATTGGCATTCCATGGTGCTTACCTTCCTGACACCATCATTGAAGGCAAAAGTGTGCATATGTAATTGTGGTGAAGAATGCTGATGCTGCCCGGCTATCAAAATATATTGTGACTGGGGTCTTAAAGCCTTAAAGGTAAACAAGTGACCATCTAGCTCAGAAGCAACAGAGCCCACATGGAAGAAGCACATCAGCCTGTGTGACCAAGGGGTGTCAACAGGATTAGGAATCAGACATCAAAGAACATAAAATCTTATCATTGTGTGCTCACCTTCCCCTTGGAATCGCTGAAGACAAATATTTGCGTGAACAAATGTGGTGAAGAAAGCTGATGGTGTCCGGCTATCAAAAGGTAAGAGTGTCTGGGGTCTTAAAGGCTTGAAGGTAAACAAGCAACCATCTAGCTTAGAAGCAACAAAGCCCATATGGAAGAAGCACACCAGCCTGTGTGAGCACAAAGTGTTGCAGGGATCGTGTATTAGGCATCTAAGAACTATAAAATGTTGTTATTGTAAATGAGGGTGGGTACAGGTTGGGGACCCAAATTCCATCTGTAAGTAACAGAATTCCCCTTATAGAGGGGTCACAGGGAGGAGATAAGACAGGGTGTAGTGTAGCAATGATGAAGCATACAACTCTTTCTGGTTCTTCAATTCTTCCTTTCTCCTTCCCACTATCATGATCCCAGTTCTACCTTACAAACCCAGCTAGATCAGAGGATGTACACTAGTATAGATAGAAGCCAGAAACAGAGAGAATCCAGGACAGATGATCCTTTCAGGACCAGTGGTGGGAGTGGTGAGGTGGAGGGAAGGTGAGGCAGAATGGAAGAACAGATTATAAAGATCTACATATAACCTCTTCCCGGGGGCTATGGATAGCGGGGAAGTGGGTGAAGGGAGACATCAGAGAGTGTAAGATATGACAAAGTGATAATGATTTATAAATTATCAAGGGTTTATGAGGGAGGGGAAGGAGGGAGGGAGGGGAAAAGAATGAGGAGCCGATGCAAAGGGCTTCATAAGAATGCCAATGTTATGAGAATACAAAAGGCAATGGATGTACAGATGTGCTTATGTATGGATTGTGATAAGAGCTATATGAGTCCCCAATAAAAGGATTTTTGAAAAATACCACCAAATTCCAAACAAAAAAAAAGAGAAGAAAACAGGACTGGACCAATGGATTATAACAGGGTCTGCTAGCTATTCAACAGAAGGGTATTCATCAACTGATCAGGACAACAGCTGGACTTGGAATTACTTGTATCATCTCTTTCTCTTTTTTCCCTTTTTTTCTTTATCTTTCCTCTTGTGGTGCCAATCTATACAAAAAAAAAAAAAACCGGATAAGCAATCCTAAGGAGGCAGCAGTGGCACAGAAGGCTCAGGAGTGGGGGAGGTGAGAGGACATGGGAAGGGAGGAGGCATGGGGAGGGGAGTGAGTGGCCAATAACAACAGCGACAGGGGAATCCCAAGGGATATAAAATTGATGGGAAGAATGGTGTAACATTGCGTATTGTGTTTGAGCAACTGAAATATACCCAAGAGCAATAACTGAGAGATGAACAATAGGTAACTACAATAGTAGGACAGGAGGAGAGAAAAAAGATAAAAGAACAAGAAATTAATAATCATATATATGTAAGTATAAAGATATATAAACATACAAACAAAGATATGTGATGAATATATATGTAAATACAATAAGGAAACAGACAGACTGAGTCTCTACTTAAATCTTACCTCAGTGCAAGATCGGTTTATTCTAATAATATGGCAATGTATGGTACTCACCTAACCAGCACAATCACTGAAGACAAATGGGTGCATAAGCAAATGTGGTAAAGAAAGCTGATGGTACCCAGCTATCAAAAGATAAAGAGTCTGGGATCTTAAAGGTTTGTGGTTAAACAAGCAATCATCCAGCAGGGAAGTAACAAAACCCACATGGAAGACATGCACCAGCCTGTGCAATCATGACTTTTCAACAGGAATAGGTATCAGAAGTTCAAAAGTAAACAATCAAATTAATGTGAAGAGATGTAGGCAAAGTGAAGACTCAAAGTCACCCATAAGATAATTAGACAGTCCCTGACAGAATGACCACACAGGAGGGAAGATATGTCCAGAGTGTAGTATAGCACTGATGAAGCGCATAACTAGTCTGCTTCTTTAATATTTCCTCCTCTTATTTTTTAACCATTTTATTGGGAGTCATACGACTCATCACCATGCATACATAAATCTATTGTGTCAAGCACATTTGTACATATGCTGTCATCATCATTTTAAAAACATCTTTCTATTTGAGCCCTTGGTATTAACTCCTCCTTCCCCCCTCCCCATTCCTTATGAATCCTTAGTCATTTATATATTTTTTCATGTCTTACCTTCCCCTTGCTATTATGGGTTCAGTTTTACCTCATTAAGCTTGTTAGACCTGCAAATAATCATTTGTATAATAAAGATTGCTCAGTGTATGAAATCCAAGATAGATAAACCCATCAGAAATATTAATGGGAGCAACAATTTCTTGGGAGTAATGGTAACAGAGGTGTGTGTGTGTGTGTGTGTGTGCGTGTGCATGCACGTGCGCACACAGACGATATATAATAAAGATTACTGTATAGTGGCACTTAAAGGGGAATGGAAAACAGACTTGTAGGGGAACTGATACAGTGGATGGTATAAGATATGGCAAAATAATAGCTATTTACAATATAAGAATAAGGGTTCCTGGGTTGGGGAGAGGGGAGGCGGTTAAGGGGAACTGATATCAAAGAGTTCAAAAAGAAAAAAGTGTTTTGAAAATGATGGTGGCAGTAAGTGTACAATTGCACTTTGTCTAATTGAATTATTGATCATTATAAAATCTTTAAGGACTCTCAATAAAATGATTTTTTAAGTTAAAGTCTTAGAAACCACAGAAGTAGTAGAGTTGGTATGAATAAAAAATTATGCCCTGGCAGTAAGTGTGTGCACAGGTGTGTATTTAAAGATCTCTTAGTGCGAGTCTCCCTTCAGTATTTAGTCCTCCCTTTGAAATTTCCCTTATCATTGTCAAGTTGAATTTTTAAAATGAAATTCAGGGTCATTTATTTAAGTTACCTTACCATACTGCTCTAATTCCTAACTATGATCTCAAAATCATTACCCTGGAATTTTGTTAAACATATTTCACCCCACTTGAACTCATTTCATTATTTCTTTTTTCCTTCCAATCCTCACACAAGGGATGATTTCCTAAGTTGAAGTCTTGAAGTGACAAAACTCACTTATCATTCACAATATAGCTTCGATCTGCAATGCATTAAACATTCACTCGGGGCTGAGCCCTGGTGGCCTAGTGGTTGTGTGTGGGACTGCAGCCCACAGGGTTGGCAGTTAGAATCCAGCAGCAGCTCCCTGGGAGCAAGGCTGGGCTTCCTACCTCCACCAGGGTGGTGATGTCACCAAAAAAAAAAAAACAAAAAAAACCAAAAAAACCCAAACATTCACTTGTTAGGTTTCCTGTTTACTGCTAAGCGTGAAAAAGGTCATATTGTATAAGAACTACAGAACACAACCCTCAGAATGAACAATCCCACTTTACAATAGAAATGAGGTAAGCACAGATCTTAATCCAGGATCAGGTTTCTCCTGCTAATTCCAGTTCATGAGCACCCTAAACCTTAGCCAGTTAGTGTCTCCTGCGGAGCCTCATGACCAACAGAAATCTCAGAAAAACTCCTTAGAGCTTATAGCCCCCCTTTCCTTTGTCATTACTGGCTGACAAATTCAAGAGAGAACAATGAAAAGATAAAGCTCCCCCACGACATTAACTTCGTCTTAGTTTCCTAAATGGATATTTCCTTTCTCTTCAATAATCGTCCAGTTCTTTAGAAGTCCACATATCATATCAGTTGAGAATCAGCTAGTCATCTCTGTATTTTCACATACAATGCACCCACATAAACAGCAATATGGTCACACAATTGCATATAGGCAACTAACATGAGAGGAGGCTAATGATTTAATCAAAAAGCATGCTGTGAATTTGTGTACTTAAAAAAATATGATAGGTGCCATCCTTTAAAAAAAATTGATCCGGCTGAGTCCTGGTGGCATAGTGGTTGTGTGCAGGACTGCGACCCCCAGGATTCACAGTTCAAATCCAGAAGCAGCTATCCAGGAGAAAGGCTGGGCTTCCTACTCCCACCAGGGCAGTGATGCCACAAAAAAATAAATAAATAAAAATTTAAAAATCGATCATTTTACTGGTGGTTCTTACAGCTCTTGTCACAATCCTTACATCCATCCATTATGTCTTGCACATTTGTTCATATGTGGCCATCATCATTTTCCAAACACTTTCTTTCCACTTGAGCCATTCTTTCCACAATGATATCAGGTCATTTCTCCAAATCCCCCACCATTCCTACCTCATGAACCCTTGATTTTATATATATATATATATATATACACACACACACACACACACACACACACACACACACATATATACTTTTTTCATATCTTACACTGGCCTCTGTCTCCCCTCATCTGCTTTCTGTTGTCCATCAGCTTTCTTCAACACATTTGCTTATGCAAGAAGCTGACATCCTTATCTTTAGATAAATGGTCAGAAATAAAAGAAATACACTGCCAAAAGAAATTTAATAAAGGAGGAAGATAATAAACATACAATATCTGCATTACAACACCAATGCCGAGAAATCTCTTTCTCATCATTGCCAAATAAAGTTGTGTCTCAAGCTCTGCAATCCCAAGTTTTCAAACCTTCCTTATGAATCTGATTTCGTGACTTTCATAGTGAGGGGAAGGGTGCTGTTGAGTTAAATCCTACCCAAGGCAACCTCACGGAGTGAGAATCGAACTGTGCTCCACAGGGTGTTCGAAGGTTGAGTTTGGATTTTTTTTTTAAGTAGGTCATCAGGTTTTTTCTTCCTATGTGCCTCCAGATAGACTTGAACTTTGAGCCTCCAATCTTTCCAATAATAGTTTGTAGCTTATGGCTAACACATTAGTCGTTTATATCCTTAAGGGACTCTGGGTTCATGGAAAGGCCGGATCTAGTGACCAGGAGTTGACTCCAGAAGTGTATACTTTTGTTTTTGTTTTTGTTTTACTACAACTCTTCCAGGTATGGATATCTTACTGTATGCATTTTTATTTACAGAAAAAACTGAAGAATTGAAAATATATCCCATTTACTAGAACACTAGCATACTGAAAATACAACATACAGCCCACAAATTTTATTAAAAATATAACTCTTTTATTTTGTCTTCAATAAATTAGGAAATTAACCAGATATTCTGGATTATATTAAGAGTGTCATTGGAAAAAAAAAAGAAAATTATGCTTTGTAGCCTTTAGTATGAGAATGCTCATTTGTTACATTCTCATATAAATCCTGCATCAGACTTTACCCAGGCCTGACAGAAGCTAAGCAATACAGTTGGGTCTAGCCTAATGCAATTTAGGAAGCAGTCATCATACTTCAAAACGCAAAAGGGATTCTGGCTCCTATCACCATCTAACAATAAAAACATGTTCTCTCTCTCTCTCTCTCTCTCTCTCTCTCTCTTTTCCATTACAGAGGTAAAATGATACTAACAGTGTCTTTTCGACAGAAAGCAATCTCGTGACATGAACTGCTCAAACAGAGACGTGTCATGTTGGTTCTGTGTTAACAGTCTCTCCAAACCAGCAATCTGAGAATAAACACAGATAACATGCATCACATTAGTAGAAATTGGATGGCTTCCAAGGGGTGTGACACAAACACTTGGTTCAATTTCAAAAGTGAAATCCACCAGGAGGAATTTCAAAATTACTCAAATCTTTCACTTATGGGGGTGTGAGGAGGGCGGGTAGTCATCTCATTTTCCACATTGTGGAGCAGTAAATTATTTAATCTGGTTCTTCTAGCCATAGTCTCTGTAACTCCCACCAAACAACTTTGTCTTGATGGGTCTGGGTGAGAGAAGGTTGAGGAAAACATCAGTAGGGTTCAGTCATGAGTGATTGCTGATAGGGTCAATAGTATTTGAGTGCCATTCTTCTGGGAATACAATGAGCCATCTCAGTAGCAGGAGTAGGGATCAGGAACAGGAGTACCAGCAAGAGCCAAGAGTGGAGCATGTCCTCTGGACCTCAGCTGCCTTTCATGATCGGCACACCTTCTCGATCCAGGAGACAGCTTTCATATCAGGATAGTGACAGAGTAGCAGTTGCAGTATCAGAAAGCAGCTCGTGACACAGTGTGGAGGACTTCCCAATTCACAGAGCAATGAAAGCTGAATGCTTTGACATGGGAGATTGGTTTGTGGAGCAAGGTGATTCGGGACACCTAATTCAAGGAAATGGGATTGCTGGTCATGGAGCTGATTGCCTTTGGACTGAAATTAACTGTGATGTGGCATGCCCTATGGGCATTTATTAGCAGCTCTGAAAGATCTTTGGAACGTGTCTTGATTTAACAACGGTACCCTGAGCATTTCTCACCTGAATCGTAATTTTTAACTTCCATAATAACTCTGTAACGGAGTGGAGCGTATAGAGGTGACGGGGGGCAGTAAAAGAGAGATGATATCAAGGAGTCAAGGAAGGAAGAGAAATGTTTGGAAACTGATTGTTACAGCAATTGTGATTGGTCTCCCAAGACAGGGATTTCTACTCCTGTTAAGAGTTATCTTCTCTGAAACTCACAGAAGCAGTTTTACCCTTTCCGATTGGGTCCCTGTGAGTCAGCATTGACTTGATGGGAGTAAAAAGTTAACATGATGAGAATAAATTGTTTTGTATATGGCTAGGAAGTACATCTTGGTAGACCAAAGTGTAGAATGTTATGAATTTAATTGAATGGATCTAATTACGTCACCTGAAATATATTTTCATTTGACTGAGCCTTCATTCTCAATAATTTTGTAGATATGCAATGAGGTATTTTGGCAACTATGTAGTGTTGAAATCAGCCAGTATAATCTAGTATATGATAAGCCAATCAATTATAAGGTAAACAAGGTGAGATTCAACACCCTTCCTATATTTATCTGTTATATTGTGGTGGCTCATGTCGTCCTATGATGTGGAATTTATGCCACCAGTACCTTAAATAATAGCAGGTTGCCAAAAGTGAATAGGCTTCCATGAAAGTTCCAGATTTAAAAATAGACTAAGGCAAGGAAATAGGCTGTCTACTGAGGGATTAGCCACTGAAACTCTTTTTAGCATATGTGTTGCTGAAGCGAGCATAAACCAACATTGTTAGATATAATGATGGAAGATGATTCCCCTAGGACTAGGCATTCAAAATATAATGGGAAGTATTGCCTCCTCAAAGTAGGGTCAATGATTGATACAGTGACTACAACCATGAGCTCAACCAAAATGACCATTGAGAAGATAAGGACTGGGCAGTGTTCTGTTTTACTGTGCATAAGGTCACTTTGAGTCTGACTCCACTAGACATCATGTGACAACAGCAGCAGCAGCAACAACAAAGACAACACAACAATCCTTACTCAGGCCACAGTTTTGATCTGATACTAGGGATGTTTCTTGAGGGGGGTGCCCGCATCATCTTTTATCTTGCAAGAGATAAAAAAGAAAGGCAAGAGCAGAGATGCAGGGAATTTGGTACCACCAGGAAAGAAGAGCCAAGAGCAGAGCACATCCTTTGGACTCAGAGTACCTGCTCTGAGAACCTTCCACACCCAGGGAAATATTGGTACCGAGACATGGAAATCTCCCATGAACACCAGACTCACAGATGTTGAAAGGAGAACGGGATCTTTGCCCAGAGTCAACAGAGAGAAAACATCTTCTAGAGGTTGTGTCTTCAATGTAAAGTTTCAGCCTCCTAAACTATGAGAGAAACATTTCATTTTGTTCAAGCTACCTACTGATTGTATATCTGTTACAGCATTATTAGATAACTCAGAATTCCATTTCAATAACAATTGTACAGCAAAAGAGGTGTCTAAACTCTTGAAATGTTCCTGAAAGTTTATCTTGACTCTGAATCCATGTGGTGCAAAATAAGAGATGACAATAACAGACTGAAAATAAAATTAAAGCTGCATATTTTTACTTAGGAAAATAAGTTCCTTCTGATGTTATTGCTATTAACATTATCATTATCTGTTCAAGGAGTACTTTAATTATTTAGCTTTAGTTCTAAACTAAGCCAGACTTTATTTAGATATCACCAATTGTTGACAGATTTAGTCTTTAACAATTTACTTTTTGTGGTCCAGGATCTCAAATAATATGTAGTTCTCTTTAATTTACTCGGATCGCTGACCATTCCTCTGTCTTTCCTGGGATATAAAGATCTTAACAACTTTGAGGGAACTGGTTAAATGGTCATTAATCAGAGTTTGCTTTCTGCTTCCTCAAGATTGCATTTCTGTTGACATTAGATTTGTGATATAGAATATTCATGTGACTTCACTGGTGATGTTAATTTGCTCAAGAAAGTATCTGCCAGGTTTTAGTTGTCATTTCTCCTTTGTAATGAATAATTAGTTGGGTAGAAATACTTTGAAAGTACAAAAATACCCTTATTCTATTTAAATTTTTGGCTTATTACTCAATGGGGAACTTCCAGTAGCAATGATGACTGTGGTACTCTAGTAGTTAATTTTCAACTTCTCTCATTAGTTTTTAATTCATTAACTGGACTTCTATTGTATGGAAATGTGTTCCTTCCTCCTTTATGAAGAATTACCTTTTAACTGAGTTTAGTTCAAATTTTAAAACACTGTGTGTCCAAAAACTATAGCAGTGGCCCATGGGAATAGGAATAATGAAGTTGACAGGAAAGGTTGAGATCAGAAGTGATCCAGGATGCCCCAATATCACCACCCTTTCAGTATTGAATACACAAGACCTGTCATGTTAGGTGCTGAGCTGCTACTGAAGAAGGAATGGATAAGCTGAGCCTCTGACCTGAAGGGTCTCACAGTCCAGACAAAGAAAACTCATGTTAAAAATAAGAGTAGTAGCTGAGCCCTGGTGGCACAGTGGTTGTGTGCGGGACTGCGGCCCACAGGGTTAACGGTTCAAATCCAGCAGCAGCTCTCTAGGAGCAAGGCTGGGCTTCCTACTCCCACCAGGACAGTGATGTGAAGGGAAAAAAAAATAGTAGTAAATTATATGTGGGCTAGCCAGCACTTACTATAGCATCATCCTCAACATTAGTGGCAGGAGATGCTGATAATCTAGATAATCTAAGGTATGAGTTCAAAGAATGTGCCAAGTTTTAGAAAATGACTGGGCATACAACACACAAACAAGATAAAGACAGGCACTCTTTGCAGAGGGGATGGAAGGATTGAAAGCCAAGATGGTTGAAATAGCAAAACCAATATGAGAATTCACAAGTAGCTTTGTGTGAAAGAGAGGCTCTTCCACTGTTTTTTTTTGTAGGGAATGGGCACAAATTAAATATTTGTACCCATATTTTTATAGGAAGCTAGAGAGGGCTGTGTTTGTCTCAATTGGCCTTATTTGGCCTTCTTGGTACTTTTCTTTGATGATATCATCAAGTCCATTGCTGTCAGGTCGGTTCTAATTCATGCCTATGCACGTAGGACAGAGTAGACCTGTCCCATAGTGTTTCCAAGGATGCAATCTCTATGGAAATGTACTGCCACCACTTTCTCCTCTTTGAACAGCTGACCTCCAATTATAAGCTAAGTGCTTAACCATTGTGCCGCCAAACTCTGTTAAAAATAAAGTCAACTGCAACCAAAATCCATGGACTTTTAGTGGATTCTGCTTCATTGTGACCCTGTAGGACAGAGTAGAACCACCTCCTAAGGTTTCAAGGTTGAAATCTCTTCAGAGGTAGATGGGTAGCATCTTTTCCAGTAGACGGCTTGGTGACCAACCTTGCAGAGTTAGCATGTAAGACTTCATCACTGCACCAGGAAGGCTTCTTGTTTCAATGGTGGTATTAGGCACCATCAAGTCCATTCCCACTTATATAAAACAGAAGGAAACACGGCCTCATCCAGAGGCATCCTCACAGTGGCTGTTATGTTTGAGACCTTTACAGTAGTTACTGTATCAATCTGTATTTAATGGGGGGGGGGGGATGTTAATTAATAAGAATTTTTTTCTTTTTAGTTTTGATGGATCATATCAGAGAAAACAGTAATACATGCTCATAATATTTCCTATAATTTTTAAATGTATTTGATAGTTATTGGAAACAGAACATGCAAAGATAAAGAAACCACCCACATATTTGAAGAAGTAGTTGTATATGTCAAGTATATATATATATATATATATATATATAATGAAACAATGAAATAGATACAAAATAGATATAATTTATAGGCTTAGATTTTTAGTTCCCTAATGAGCATCATGAAGTTCAACTTGATATGAAAATCTAATGTAGATATTTAGAAAATATTTTACATAATGCTCAAATACCAGAAATTTCTTAGATGCCTGTAGGCCAGGAATAATGTAATTTTATGACACTAGCATTTACAATTTCTTCCTTAAGTGAGCTACCTCATCTGGGAATCTGGATTGTGTGTGTTTGTGTGCTTTGGTATGTTTAATTGTTACATGAATGGGTAATTGAAAGAATATTCTCATATTAATCACTTCAATCAATGTCTCAGAGAACTAGATTACCATTTAATTAATTAATGTGAACAAAGTAATCATTATATTGCAAATCCTTAAAATAATATCAAAACATGTATCAACATATAAATCTGAAATTTTATTTATGAACTTTCTTATTGCTTCTCAGCCTTTTGGCTAAGATCAAGTGCAGAACTTTCTTAAAGTATTTCACTTTGTATCATTTAAAATAACTAGTTTCAATTTGCCTTGTAGGCCAGCACTGAAGCTGAAGCTTGGGGAGTAAGATATGCCTGACCAGAGCACATGAGAACAAATGAAAGGGGAGGAAGAGAGAATGACGTGCATCCTGTCCCACCGAGTCTTCAGGACAACAATCCCACTCAGAACAGCTAATGCACAAAGAGGACTGCATGGCCGGCCCCATTATGAAATACGGCTACCCTCGCTGACCCAAGGCCTATCAGGGCCAGGATAAAGAAGCGGGGTCAAGATTATATTCTGTAGGACACAACCACACCAATGCAAAGCACTAAGAGTGTGCAACAGAGCGTAGAGTCACAGATGGAGTGCCAAAAATATACTTTGAGGCCAGGCTATTGGCAGCCCATCCGACTCAACCAGGCAGCGGTCACTCTAGGAGGTCAACTACAGACCTTGAACTTTATACAGGTTTTTATATTATTATTATTTTTATTATTCTGTTACATATTGTATAGTACATTGAGGAGGTTTCTTGCTGTTGTTATCATTGTTTTATTTGCTTAAGTTGCTCCATTTTAGGAGACCTTTTTTTGTACATATTGCTACCTCTACAGGTCTATCTGGACAAGATACACTGGACAAAGAGGTTGGAGGCGAAAATACAGGACTGATGGTTCCAGGGTAGGGGACATTGAAGAGGGGGAGGAGGGGGAAAGGTGGTGAT
>PVJH01014461.1:0-56719 GCA_004026705.1 Nesogale talazaci
ATTCACACACACAAACACACACACACACACACACACACCCTCAATCTATGACTGTCCATGCTGAACTATCCCTCTACCAAAAGCAACCACAAAGGCCACTGTTTAGTTCCATTTAATTTCAACCACATAGTCAGAAATTAGAGGCTGCAATTTAGAGTTACAAATGGGTTGTGACACACGCTATTTGGGTTCTGACATGCGCTAACGGTGCTCGGCCTAGGTTCCTTCATCATCCCTAAATGTTATCTCTCCCAAGCCAAACCTTTTAAAATAATTCCTTTTAAAAGTTCTATTCAATTACCAAAATTGCTTGTGTCATCTAAATTCCTCCACTGTTCCTTAACTGACAATTTGCTCAAAATAATGTTGACTTTTTTCAAGGGGTATTATTTACATAAATATTTCTTACTGAAAGTTATTCCAAATTAAGTGTCATACAGCCGAGTTCATACGCCAACGTCTGAAATGATCACTTTGACATTTTCAGACAACGGAATTTCAAACCATCATTTTATGCTAAGAATGTTCACACCTAAAAAAAAAAAGAATGTTCACACCTGTATCTTGGTAAAAAGTCAAGGAAACAATTATAACATAAGTAGCTAAGAAGCTGTTGTCTCTCTATAAAAATAGTGATTATCAACACAGAGCTTTAGCAGGAAGCTGGTTGTCCTGGACCAGGAACTGAGTATGACCATGCCCACCAGCACAATCATTTGAAATTCACCTTGGCCAGAACGCAATGAGGTAGTCATTTCAGGCAGAAGACTAGTCAGAAATTAGAGGCTGCCATTTAGAGTTATAAAGTTCATAACAGTAGGATAATTGTATAGATTTCTTCTTAATAAGACAAATATATGGCATCAGAGAACTTCATTCCTACAAGTGAGATTTAATATTTAGTATGCAAGATCAGAGTACAAATAGAATAACAAATTCTATACCCAAATTCCTTAATCAGCTTCTTCATCTATCAAACTACTTTCTGAAACAGTGGTTTTCAATCTTCCTAATGCCACAACCCTTTAATACCGTTCCTCATGCTGTGGTGACACCCCCCCCCCCGCCGCAACCATAAAATTATTTTCATTGCTACTTCATAAGTGTAATTTTGCTACTGTTATGAATCAGGTGACCACTGTGAAAGAGTCGCTCGACCCCCAAAGGGATCTCAAACCCCTGGTTGAGAATCGCTGTTCTAATAGATGATTCTAAAATCCTGATACCTGTAGCCTGCACCCTGACAAAAAGCAAGGAGTCCAAAGGATTTGAGAAGGTAGGTGAAAGCCAAAGGGAGCAGACGACATGTCTGGCGTGATACCCAAGAGCAGACAGAGAACTGTGAGAGAGCCCGAGCTGTGACCTGTGGGATTCCCAGCGCTGACTCCCTTAGGTGGCAGCCATCTGGAATGATAACCTCATCTCTCATAAAACCTCAGACTGAGAGTCCTACTCTTACCTACTTCTCTCACAAAAGCATACTTCATCTGTCTAGAACCTTCTTTATAATACTGTACTTTTTTCTAGCAAAACATTTTACATATTAAGCTAAAACCTAAACATTTAGAGTATTTCTGCTTTGGAGCTAAGAAATGGAGCTTCATTGGACAAGAACACAAAACATTATTCCTGTTGGAAAATTAAAGAAAGTATTTAAATGCTGACAACCAGGAAATTTATTTATTTATATTTATTTTTCTACTCTTGTCCAATAATCACTAAGTTCAGAGGGCAGGGAGCAGCAATTCAGTTCGGCTTTCTGTGGCAGATGAAATCTGGCCACCCACAGATATTTATTAAAGAAAAAAAAAAAGAAGAAACTAGAGTTCGCTGCCATGATTCCCAAAAGAAGCAACACATTGTATATTTACTTCTGAAATTTATTTCGGATGACAGGACACCCGCTGTCTAACAAAACAAACATAGAATTAAATAGTGCTCCCAAGACTAGTTCCACTTCCTACAAAAGGTGGGAGAACTTTAGCTACCACGTTTGATCTAAGTTAGTTTCTCTATGTAGTTTATGACCCTGCGACCCCAAATTGGAGAGCAATTTAAAGCACTTGAAGAAGTTAAGATGAAAAATGCATAAGACAGATACCAACAACACAGAAACTGTAGGTGATTAAAAAATACAAGTAGGGTCTTCAGAAATGACGTCTTGTGTAGTTGAAAAAGAAGGAAGAGTTTAAGAGAAAGTGGATGGATCAATATGGCAAAGAGAAGCAGCAAAGGGCTTAATTCTCCTTGCCCAATGAGACTGTGCCAAGCCACTTCATTCAATGCACAGTGCTGAGCACACACTGACTGTGTGGTAAATAGTCAATAAATACTTGTTGGCTGATCAAAATGCACACGGCAATGCTGTGTACACACAAGAAACAAAACAACTGGAGGTGGTAAGGTAACAGAAAACAGGGCATGGTCTGGGTCTCCATCTCAAGAACATTTTAAATTTACATTGGAGAAACAGATGAGGCACAAATTTTGTCACATCCATAAGCTCAACATGTTGTACCTCCGTGAGCAGGAAAACTTGATTTTGCAAAAAACTATGATTGGGTTAAATGCTTAAAATTAAATATACATTGTATAATTTTAATGATCAATGGTTTTATTGCAATATATGTATGCATTTGACTGCTTAGGATGAATTAGAAAAGCTGATTGCTCAGATTGCTTATTTCTAAAGTCATGATTTTCTCACTTGAAGCCTTTACCATGTAAGCACCTCTTTGCTACCCCAAAGCTAGCCTTCAACTTTTGGGGCTCCTATATGCTTTTAAGTTAACCCTTCTAAACACAGAACAAAGCTCCTAATATATACTGCTAGCTTATGACAGAAATTAAGGTAGTACTAAATACTCATTAGACAAACTATTGAAAATAAGAAAAATCTACATATTCCTATAGCTCTATGAATGTCAAAATTAAAGATGATATGTATATATAATGAGAAGTTGGGATTCAGCAATGATAATTTGAGTGCTTAAGAACTCACTGGATGGATGGAAGGATGGATGGAAGGATGGATGGATGGACTGTGTGATAAGAGCTAGTGAGAACCCCCAATAAAATGATTTTTAAAAAATCTCACTGGCTTACACATTTTAAGTTGAACTAAGAGCATCTGAGAGCTTGTTTTTCTTCTACAGGAAACCCCCCATTTTAAAACGGTGTCTAATAGAAGGTCCATTAAAATCACAATGGAGCATAGCTGTCAACTTCACATAGTGCCTTTCTCCTACTGAGCTTAAGTTTACACCCTGATGCAACAACACCAAGGCAGATGCTACAAAGAAAAACAAATTGTATTCATAACACTTTGCATATGAACTTTTCCTCGTGCAGACTTTAATATGTACATTATGCAGCACATAGGGGGAAAAGGTGAGAACACTTCAGTGAGGTAAAAATGCATGTATCAGCTGAAAATCTGGGAAGATTCATATTCACTGTACTCCAAATTTACCCCCAAGTGACAGCAAAATACTCTATGAAATGGAAAAATAAATACATATTATTTAATCAATAGCTGATTACCTTTAAAACTTTGGGCTTCTTTTCCCTCTGGGGCCTCTTGTTTTCTTTAATAACCTAAAAAAAATCAAGTTGCAAAATGAGCCTTCATTTAAGAAAAAAAAAACTCCCACCTCTCCCCCCCCCCCCTAAATTTTTGGCAATTTCCCTGTAAAACTACTTATGCCATTTTAAATCACCAGCATGTTGCTAGGCAGAATCTTACGAGCTTATGTAAAATGCACACTCCCAAAGTCACTGAAAAAAAGCCTTGCAGAAAGATGAAGTAGGGAAATACCCTTTTTTCCCCTTAAAGTCTGTCTTAATTAGCCTCTGCATTCTTCACAGCGAAGCCCACGAGGTAGCCATCTTGCTTGCTTCTGCAGAGGAAGCCTCTATAGTGGAACAGTTCTGCAAACTGCTTTTTGGTATTATGCTCATGGTGTTTAAAGGCAGCCCTGGCCTGCCAGCACTGTAGACGTGCTGGGCATGCCTTTTGCAAAAACAGCCCCACAAAGAGTGCAGCCAATGGCAATGCAGAGCTTAGCAACTCCAAAGCGATCTCCTCTGCCTAGCCCTTCCTAGACAAAGGATCGCCTGTGCGGCTCCACGCTCACCACAGGACCCAGGCAGCCCCAAGCTGCGACATGGAGTTCGCTGCAGAGGATCTGGTCGCGGCGAAATCACAGGAGGCTTCGGCAAAAACAATGCACACAAATCCCCCAGGTCGCCACCATCGGATCGATGGCGGAGGCTCCCTGATTAGTAACCTCTTCGGGACTGAGGGCAGGTCTGCGCCGGGGGAGGGGGCGCTGCTCTGCCGCCGGCGCACAGGAGAGGCTCCCGCGCCAAGAGGGGCATTTGGGCTTGCTTAAACTCTGGAAGGTATTGTGCATTTTTACTTTATAAGGCAAGACTCAATATTGGCGATATTTAAGGCGGGAGGTTATGTGAGGACAGGGCAGGCTCAGCTGTTGGGCTGTGTCTCATTCCTCGGGAACCACACCTCTTCGCGGCAGGCGCGCTGCCCGGGAACGCAGCAATTTGATTTCTGTCAATAAACGTCCGGGTGACAAAGACGGATTAAAAAAACAACCATCATAATAAAGGGAAAGGACAGCAGGAAGACGCGGGACGGGGGGGGCGTCCTCCCAAGTATACGGGCCGCTGTGTGGCTGGAGAGAAAATATTCCTCTGGCTGGATGCATTTGGGGTGGCCATTTCCCCAAAGGAAGCCCGGCCCTCCCCGAAGGAAGGCCCTCGGGACACAAAGAGGATCGCTGTAAGAGCCTCAACTGTCAGTGTCCCTGTCACCGAGCCTCGCTGCGGAAGGGGCCCGGTGTGCGCGCGGGCCAGTGGTCAGACCCACCCCCTTCCAGAGACAGGGTGGTCACAAGCGGCCACACCACACACACCTGGAACGCACCCACAACCAGCGGGCGGTAGGCGCTAGGAAGCCGGGCACCATGGTTGGCACCTGCCAGCCAGTAGGAACGGCGGCGCCAAAGGAGTCTCCCTCCCTCTAGCCCGCTGGCATTGCAGCAGCAGCAGCTGAGGGAGGACAGAGCAGCTGGGCGCTCTCAAGGTCACTGCCAAATCCCAGGGCGGAGACATTGGTCACGGTGTCATCGCGGCCACCTGGACGGCTGCGCAGGTCCCGGGCGACGGCTCCGCGGCGTGCCTCCGTGGCAGCGGTGGGCTTGGCGCTCGGGCCGCTTGGGCAGTTCAGCCCCGGAGGAGACTGGTTCACTTGCGCTTGGATTCAGAACAGATTCCCACAAGCAGGAATTGGACACAGAGTGAGGGCCAGAAGGCCTGCATTTCATCAGCCTTGATTCCCAGCCTCTTGGTTCCCCACAAAAGCAGGCTTCATGGAAGGGGAACTTAAATGTGCATTCTTTTCCCACTTCAAAACTTCCATGCTCTCACCCTTGACCCCCCACCCCACCATTTCTAACAAATCCATATTAGATTCAAATCTATTGGGTATGGTGTTCTCAATTCCGCCCCCCTCCCCCCCAACACTTGCACTAAAACCAATGGATTCTGACCTAACCACAACCACCACGGCAGCTTCCAACATCTGTAAACACACACCTTCTCTGAGAGGCAGGGAAAGGCTTTCTGTGGGCAAAGAAAACGAGGCCAAAAAACAGGGCTAAACATTAGAAAGGTTTAGAAACGTGGGCAAAATCTTCAAGTCCTTAAAAGTGCTTGGGGTTTTTAACTACAGATTTTGAGAACTTGAATGTCCCTTTTTTTTGGGGGGGGGGAGGGGGGCGGGCATCACTGCTCTCCGGTGGTGGGAGTAGGAGGCCCAGCCCCACTGCTGGAATTGAACCTCCATCCCAGTGGGCCGCAGTCCCGCGCACAACCACTACGCCACCGGGGCTCAGCCCGAATGTCCCTTTTATTTGCATTTTTTGTTTTTTGGGGGGGCATCACTGCCCTCTGGTGGTCGTGGGAGCTACCCAGTGCTGCTCCTGAGAGCCGCCGCTGGATTTGAACCGCCAAGCCCGCGGGCCGCAGTCCCGCATTCAACCACTTATGCCACTGGGGCTCAGCCCAAATGTCCCTTTTAAAAGGCATCAACATTCTTCCAGATTGAGAGCTCAATACTGAATTAATTAATTCAGAGGATTACCTCAATAAAAAAGAAGCAGACTCAGAGGTTGAGGTGTGCGGAGCATGCTCAGTAGTGAGAAGTCTGTATTTTAAAGCCAACAAACAAGAGTTTTCATTGCCCGAGATACACATGTAGCAGGACACTGGGCTGCCTAAGCAAATGCTGAAGGTCTGTGTGCACTGTTCTATAAAATTAGTTAATGAATAAAGCCTGCGAGCTCATCCCAGTTAGATAGGAGAGCTAATGAAGGTGACCAGAGCTAACAGCTCCAAATATCCAGCTGTGACACCAGGATGACCTCTACTTATTTGAATACAAAACCAGATTGGTAGCCTCTAATGGTTGTGACCATCAATTTCAAATTCTATGTAGCTTAGAGATTTTATGGTCTCAGCTCAGGGCTTTGGGTGACAGCAATTTATGATGATGAGAATAAGCAGAAATTACCCTTGAGGGATTAGTCAAGAGTCACTTCCATTCTTTTATTACCATTTAGAGCAGTGGTTCTCAGCCTTCCTAATATCATGATCCTTTAGCGCAGTTCCTCATGTATGGTACACACACCACCAACAATAACATTATTTTCATTGCTACTTCATCACTATAATTTTGCCAGTGTTATGAAATCGGGCGAACCCAAAGGGGTCCCCACCTCCAGGTTGAAAATGGCTGATTTAGAAGGGAACATAAGCAATTAGATTCTGTTGAAAGGAAACTCAGAAGCTCACTTAGAACTTCTCTTTGTCATTTAAATCTATTTGTTTTTCCCACAATTACACCTGACTACTAAATTATGTAACTTGGTATTCAACTTTAATCATAATTCAAGCATATTAGGTTCTGTCATATGTTATAAAATGAAATCTACCTTTTAAAAAACCATATGATTGGACAGTGATGCCCCAAAAACCAATAAAAACCATATGATTGGGGGCTGAGCCCCGGTGGCGTAAGTGGTTGAGTGCGGGACTGTGACCCATGGGCTTGGCGGTTCAAATCCAGCGGAGGCTCTCAGGAGCAGCACTGGGTAGCTCCCATGACCACCAGAAGGCAGTGATGCCAAAAAAAATATACCATATAATTGTGGTTGGTTAGCAATAAACTTGGTCTTCCGGCTTAAAACACACACACACACACACACACACACACACACACACGATTGCAAAGCAAAAAAAACAAACGGAGTCTTAGAGAAAATTTAGCCTATTTTACTGTTAGATAAATTCAGGCTCAAAGATGCAAAATAATTTCCTTTGGGTTATACAGCTTTCTGATTCGTTCTCAATACCTGACAATAACCATTTGCAAATACCCAAAAATAGCCTTAAATAGTCTTTGAAGAACACACATTTTAAGTAATAATAGTTTATAAATTATCAAGAGTTCATGAGGGAAGGGAGGTGGAGAGGGAGGGAAGAGGAGAAAATGAGGTGCTGGGGAAAAAAGCTGAAATCAAGGGCTCACATAGAGAGAAAATGTTTTAAGAATGATGATGGCAACAAATGTACAAATGTGCTTGACAACAAACGTATGGGTTCTAAGAGTTGTACGAGCCCCTAATAAAATGATTTTTTAAAAAACTCGCACATTTCAAAATCAAACATTTAAAAAAAGAAGCTTTTCACTTTTAGGATAGGAGAAAGCAGCTCACATTTCTATAAGATTGTTATTTTAAGACTGTATGAGACATGCTTCTTTAAAAATGCTTTGTCCCCTCTAAACTTCAGAATTCTAGCAAAATTTTGTTGGTTTATGAAGCAGCAATTGCGCCTCCACAAGAAACTAGATATACAAGCACAGTCTAGATGATGGCAGCAGCAGCACAGGAGGACTTCTCCCAAATTAACCCCCAGGGAGCTGCACCCTTTCTCAAGATTGACACCTTTGAAGCAAAACAGCCTGGCCAGAAATGACATTTCTTCCCCTAACTTTCCACTTCTTCTTACTGCTAATATGAACATGGCAAGGTTACTCCCTCTACTAGTTTCTAGAGTCATAATGTGGACAGACAAATATATATATATATATATATAATCATTTTATTGGGGGCTCGTACATCACAATACATAAATACATATACTGTGTCACAAGCCCCTTCACATGCCTGCTCCTGTCATCATTCCCCAAATATCTGCTTTTCTACTTGAGCCCTTGATATCAGCCCCTCACCCTTTCCCTTCCCTCCCTGCTCCCCCTCCTTCACCATTTTATATATATTTTTTTAGGGGGGGGGCATCACTGCCCTCTGGTGGTCGTGGGAGCTACCCAGCACTGCTCCTGAGAGCAACCACTGGATTTGAACCACCAAGCCCGTGGGCCACAGTCCCGCACTCAACCACTTACACCACCGGGGCTCAGCCCCATTTTATATATTTTTAACAATATGAACTTGTGCACCTTTAGGATTCTCCTCTGCCATTCTTCCTGAGCAATTCATGCCAAACAACACTGCACCTGGAGTTTTTAGGATGACCTAATTATATAGTTTTGCCTCAATAGCAAAATCATTAAAATGCCTTCTTTTTGAGACAATCATTTCTGTCCTTTTTAATTTTTTTTTTTTTTTTTTTTTTTAGGCATCACTACCCTCTGGTGGTGGGAGTAGGAGGCCCAGCCCCACTGCCGGAATTGAACCTCCGTCCCAGTGGGCCACAGTCCTGCGCACAACCACTAGGCCACCGGGGCTCAGCCCCCTTTTAATATTTTTATTGACATCTTACTCAATCTAATATATCCCTGCCCTTCCCATACAGCTTTGTTGTTCAATCCCATCAAGTGGGTAGAAGCATTTCTGATACACACATATACCAGAACCGTTTCCTGAGAAATAGTTGCAATCTTCAAGGTTAACAAAAGAAAACTTCTTTTAAAATTCTTGAGCCTGGGGCTGAGCCCTGGTGGCGTAGTGGTTGTGCGTGGGACTGCAGCCTACTGGGTTGGAGGTTCAAATCCAGCAGCAAGGTTGGGCCTCCCTCCTACTCCCACCACCAGAGGGCAATGATGCCCCAAAACAAAATTCTTGAGCCTGCCTGAAATCATCCCCACATCCAAAAATACTTTCTTTAGCTTTACAATAACTATTGCATCCTAGTAACCAGAAAGAAAGCTTTAAAATGGTTTAATAACTAGTAGGCACCTCCTATATATGTAGTGATGTGCAGACAAGGGTAACAAAATTTTTACCTACTAGGAATTAATAATACTTTGATACACACACACACACACACACACATTTTATTAAGAGACAGAAACAATCAGGTAGAGAACAGCATAGAATGCAAATGACTCCAGAAAGTTACACGGGGCACACAGAAAGGTTCTCAGAGGGTGATGGATGCCCAATGAAACCCACGGATGGAGTGGGTGACAGAGAGAAGCATGAAGAGTGTCCATACAGACGGAGCCTGTGATTGCTAAAAGTCATACTCCAGGATGGCTGTGGAGAGATGGAGAAGCATGCAAATAAAAGGCTGATCAATGGGTAGGCAGATAAAGTAGCTCCAAGAAGCTCACAGAAAAAGCCAATGATAAAGAAAAAAATTCTAGGCTGAGCCCTGGTGGCGCAGTGGTTGTGTGCAGGACTGTGGCCCACATGATTGATGGTTCAAATCCAGCAGCAGCTCTCCAGGAGCAGGGCTGGGCTTCCTACTCCCACCAAGGCAGTGATGCCACACACACACACAAATTCTAAATTCCATCATCTTTCAATTCCACTTTTCATTAAAGCCCCTTTATATAAAGAAATGTCAGCAACACTTGGTTCTGTCCCATTCCTATTTGAATTGTTGTGGTCTATAAGCTTGGTCCTCACTTTGAATTCTCTATAGCTGGTCTTCTAAAAAGTTAGCAGTGATGTTCATATTAAGTTGATCACTACAAATATTTGCTACCATTAAAGGTGAGTGGTTTGTCTTGGGCTTTACGGCTAGGTTACTCCTTTGAAGAAACCAAGTCTCCTAATTGGCGAAAATGAAATTTTGAGAATGTATGTATATAAAATATTTTTGATAAGATGATATTAGTTTATTAAGAAGGAGCGTAATGTCTAAATTCATTCACTGGAGGCTTACATCATATTTCAAAGCCAAATATATCTGTCTGAAAAAGCATCTCTCACGGCATGTACTGTCCTTTCATTCAACACTGTTTCAGGCACTGCATAATACCTGTGAATCTTAAATAGCTTTTTTAAAATTTTTAAATAGAACTTAGTTTAAGTAGAAAAAAGTTTCTCATGAAGGGAATAAAACTTGCCATGGATCCCATAATATTCATAACAGAATGTCTAAAATTAAATTATTTTCCATTCCATTTGATGTTTTTAACATCCAAATACTTTTTTAATGGGCACATTAAATCTTGTGCTTGAAATGAGTAAGTGATTCCTGATGTTTTTGCTGTGGATATTTCTTCTAATTTGCCACTATTTATGTCTAAAGAGGATTCTTCTGAGATTTTGAAACCTAAGATCTATTAGAGATCATTGTAGGTGAAGAGATTTATGTGCTCTGATTTTTTTTAAAAGGTGATTTAGGCACAGTCCTCCTTAGAAATCAAGAGAGACGCACTGCAAACTAACAATTGTGTTACAGTATGCAAATTACATAGGGAAAAATACCTGCCATTATGATGTTGTAGCACCAATTATGTCAATGTTTGTTCACTGTCCGGGGGTGGGGAGAGGGGGAGGGAGGGTTCTGTGGGCATTCTTAATGGCGAGCTAAGTCTCAAAGGCTGTTTGATTTCCAGATTCCCAATACTTCTCCAATGGATGCATGAATTATTGTTGCTCAAAATAAAATAAGTGGTTTTTGTATTCTTTTTCCTAGGGGGGGAGGGGGGCATCACTGCCCTCTGGGGGATGTGGGTGTTACCCAGTGCTGCTCCTGAGAGCTGCTGCTGGATTTGAACAGCAAAGCCCACGGGCCACAGTTCCACACTCAACCATTTATGCCACCGGGGCTCAGCCCGGTTCTTTTATTTTTTTTTTCAGTTCTTGTATTCTTAACTTTGTTTGTTTTTTTTTGGGGGGGGAGGGGCATCACTGCCCTCTGGTGGTGGGAGTAGGAGGCCCAGCCCCACTGCTGGAATTGAACCTCCGTCCCAGTGGGCTGCAGTCCCGCGCACAACCACTATGCCACCGGGGCTCAGCCCAGTTCTTGTATTCTTAATAGGTATTTTAAAACTATGAATTAATATTCTCCTTGTCCAAAGTATCAGTTATTCCAAGAATATAGTTAATAAGTCAAACTGTCCTCCTACTCCCACCGCCGGAGAGCAGTGATGCAAAAAAAAAAAAAAAAAAAAAAAGGTCAAACTGTCTAAACTAATACTGTTGCTAAATCTCTAACCTGATAAACATATATCTACATATTTCTACATAACTACATTTGTTCTGGGGTTTGTTTGTTTTTTGCTACATTTGTCTATCATTATAATAAATGAGGTTGCAGCAGGTTTTCAGGAGTGTGAAGAATCACATTAAGGCATAAACGAAACTGGCTGGATATTTTTAAAAGAAAATACTCTCCATTTTACACCCGGTGACCTTAAACTACTGTAGTCTTGATTGATTATCTAGGGCAGGTAGGGCAAAAATATCACAAGAGAATGGCTATACTATAAGAACCTATTCTCTCACAGCTCAGGTGAGAGCAAATTCAGAACAAATTCAGAACAGAAACCCTAGGGAAATGCTTACTCTATCAATAAGCTCGGAGGGAAGGTCCTGGTTGCCTTTAAACATCTGCGAGCTTGATATCCTCGTCGATCGCTTTCAAAGATCAATTTCTCCTCAGCAAAGGACAGGGGTCCAAATTATATACTCAGGTCCTTACTCTTCTTTCATGGTCAAACTGAGGTTCCTCTTCTCTATCCACTGTTCATCTGTTTAATCTCTTAGAGCTCAAGAGGCTCACTCTAAAATAGATTGTATTTTAGAACTCATGAACAGAACTGTCTCTAATAAGCCTCTTTAACATCATAGAGGTTAAGATTCAATGATAATATATCAATAAATGAGTGATCACAGGCTGAGCCCTGGTGGCGGTAGTGGTTGTGCGCAGGCCTGCGGCCCACTGGGATGGAGGTTCAATTCCAGCAGCGGCTCCCCAGGAACAAAGGCTGGGCCTCCTACTCCCACCACCAGAGGGCAGTGATGTCGCCCCCTAAAAAAAAGTCCATTAAATTCTTTTTTTAAAAAGAGAGATAGAGGGCTGAGCCCCGGTGGCGTAGTGGTTGTGCGCGGGACTGCGGCCCACTGGGTCGGAGGTTCAATTCCAGCAGTGGGGCTGGGCCTCCTACTCCCACCACGGGAGAGCAGTGATGCCCAAAAACAAACAAACAAACAAACAAACAAAAAAGAGAGATAGAGTGATTACATAATGGTCAGAATCATTACCTAGACAAGTTGACACATTTTGGGGGGTGAAGGGTACAATTCAATCCAGAACAACTTCCAGAACAAGATTTTTTTGGGGGGGTTGGGGGGGCATCGGTGCTCTCCGGTGGTGGGAGTAGGAGGCCCAGCTCCACTGCTGGAATTGAACCTCTGTCCCAGTGGGCTGCAGTCCCGCGCACAACCACTACGCCACCGGGGCTCAGTCCCCAGAACAAGATTAAAATACTATCTAACCAGTTATGTTCTTTGTTGGTGGAACACAAATCCCCAATGATGCTATTAACTGGGGGACTTTGAGTAAGATACTTAACTTCTAGTAGATGCAGTGAGGACAAGGTTGAATATAATAATCCATTTGATGACCATGTGGTATGAGATTTGTGATAGCTAAGGTTTTGTGTAAACTTAGCTGGATCAAGATTCTCAGCGGTTTGGCAATTAAGACCTAGCGATCATCATGATGTAATCTAAGACAATGTAGCCACTTCAACAAAAGTATTTGCTATGAATAGCCAATCAGTTGTAAGAAGGTTAGGGTGGAATGCATTATTCTTTCTTTCTTTTTTTTTTTTATGGCATTACTGCCCTGGTGGGAGTAGGAAGCCCAGTCTTGCTCCTAGAGAGGTGCTGCTGGATTTGAATGGAATGCATGTTCTTAACTTAGGTCACAGCCTTGATTCTATCAATTGAAAGAAAAAGCATCTTTGAGGTAAGATATGCTTCCAATATAAGTAAACACTATGTAAAAGCTAGCTTGCTTTTTGCTCCAACTGGATTCTACAGCTGGTTCATCCTGTGGCCACATTGTAACAAAACTACACTTTAGAAACTGTCCAATTAGTGTTTGTTTTGGTGGGTGTGTTTAGGTAAGCAGAATGAAATAAATAAAAATATAAACAGTAACAAATGGAGAAAAAGAAGAGTAAATTAAAAGCATACTCTTAAAATATAGCACCAGTGGAACTGACAAGCTCAATGAGGATACATATTTTATGTATCACTGGGCATCATTGCTCTCCGGTGGTGGGAGTAGGAAGCCCAGCCCCACTGCTGGAATTGAACCTCCATCCCCGTGGGCTGCAGTCCCGTGCACAACCACTACGCCACCGGGGCTCAGCCCCCCAAAAATATATATATATATATATTTAAAACTTATTTAAAACACTATTTCTGGCTGAGCCCCGGTGGCATAGTGGTTGTGCGCGGGACTGCGGCCCACTGGGATGGAGGTTCAATTCCAGCTCACAGGAGCAAAGGCTGGGCCTCCTACTCCCACCACCAGAGGGCGGTGATACCTAAAAATAAAAATTTTTTAAATCATTGGGGAAAAAATACTCTCTTTAGTAGTTTTACAAATATCGACGATAAAAAAACAAAAAAACAAAACAAAACAAAAAACAAATCTCAAAGACAGAAGGAAAAATTTTAAGTGATGACCCATCAATCAACCCACCGCTGGGTTTCTCTCTTCTCTGTCTCCAGATCCTTCAATCGGTGCTGATTGTCTGAGTAAGAGGATCACAAGCCATCACAGCTACCAGTTCCAATCCCAGACTCACAGTGTGGCCCTGGGCAAATTGTTGGGCCTCTCTATATAAATGAAGGCAAAGGGCACATTTCAAAAGATTTCTGTAAGGCCTCAAAGAGGCAGTGAGCACGTCAATACTCATTACTTAGTAAGTATTCAAGGCATGAGCATCGCTATTGACTCCTTCAGACACTAAACAAAACCCTACATTCACGATGAATATCATTCAAGTCAAGCAATGTTTGCTTGATACCTACCATTTGCTAAGCAGTGCACAAGGGGAAGAATGAAAAAGAGAAAAAATTCTGCTGAGCCCCGGTGGCATAGTGGATGGGCGCGGGACTGCGGCCCACTGGGTTTGAGGTTCAAATCCAGCAGGAGCTCTCCAGGAACAAGGCTGGGCCTCCTACTCCCACCACCAGACGGCAGTGATACAAAAAAAAAAAGAAAAAAAGAAAAAAAAATTGGGCTGAGCCCCAGTGGCGTAGGGGTTGTGCGCGGGACTGCGACCCACTGCAATGGAGGTTCAATTCCAGCTCCACGGAGCAAAGGCTGGGCCTCCTACTCCCACCACCTGAGGGCAGTGATGCCCCCCCACCACCCTCAAAAAAAATTTAAAAAAAGAAAAAAGAAAAAATTCTAACTACTTCAAACAAGCTACTGAAGTTTCTATATGGTAAAAGGTGAAGGACACTCACTTCATAACTGACAAAAATCACATTAATAAGAAAAGATTGAATACCAACTATCAAAGAATGGATCAATTGATTCATCAAAATTTTAAATTTTGGAGCTGAGCCCCGGTGGCACAGTGGTTGTGCCCGGGACTGCGGCCCACTGGGATGGAGGTTCAATTCCAGCTCCACAGGAGCAAAGTCTGGGCCTCCTACTCCCACCACCAGAGGGCAGTGATGCCTCCAAAATACAAACAAACAAAAAAAATTTAATTTTATGCATCTAAGCACGCTATCGTCTTTTTTAGTTTCTTCCTCACCTCTCCGATCAGCCATGCCACGGTCTTTGGCCCCAGGCCACCAATGTGGTGGGTGTGCAGTCCCATGAGGTTGCCTGTGTTTCATGACTAAAACCTGAAACTTCTTCCATCCTTTATAAAAACTCACTTGGAGGGCTGAGCCCCGGTGGTGTAGTGGTTGTGTGCGGGACTGAGGCCCACTGGGTCGGAGGTTCAATTCCAGCAGTGGGGCTGGGCCTCCTACTCCCACCACCGGAGAGCAGTGATGCCCGAAAAAAAAAAAAAGAAAAACTCACTTCGATCACATGCAAAAAGACACTATCAAGAAAATTATAAGATGACACATAGAATTGGAGAAAATATGTGCAAGTTATATAATATATAAAGAATCCTTATAAGTTAACAAAAAGATACCCAACACAATTTAAAATTAGTCTTTTTTTTTTTTTGGGGGGGGGGCATCACTGCCCTCTGTGGTGGGAGTAGGAGGCCCAGTCTTTGCTCCGTGGAGCAGGAATTGAACCTCCATCCCAGTGGGCCGCAGTCCTGCACACAGCCGCTACGCCACTGGGGCTCAGCCCTTAAAATGAGTCTTGAACAGACATTTCCCAACACATGAAATTAACATCATTAGTCATTAAGCCAAAACAAACCAGTTGCTATTAAACTCATGGGAAATGCAAATCAAAATCACAGTATCAAGTCTTAGTAATGTAAAAAAAAACAAATGATGTCAGTATGACTGAGTAGAACAGCAGGGTGGAAATGCTGCACAGGGTTGCTAAGATGGTAAGACCTTGCGATTCCCTATTAGAAAATCTGACACTTTCTTCTATGTAGCAACTGATGGATGAAGGACTGCTGCCATTTTTGGTTGGCAGCCCGAAGGCTTAACTAGGTACCTCCCACCCAAACCCACTCTCATCAACTCGATTCTGACAGCAGCCCGATAGAGGATTGGAAACTATGAATCTAGCTCAGCCAATAGCCTGACCTTTCTCTAGTGACAAGTCTACCTCACTGACATGTGAAAGGACTTGTTTTATATTACCCACCAGGAAGGCTATATCGAAGTCAGAAAACAAACTTTGATGACATGAAGAAATAAAATACATTGCAACTGAGAATGCAAACAGATGAAGCCACTGGAAAACAATTTAAATTCCTCAAAATTAAATATACAATTACCTTTTTATGTCTATATGCCCATGAAAATTAAAATGGTTTTTTGTTGTTGTTGTTTTTATTTTTGGGGAATCACTGCTCTCTGGTAGTGGCAGTAGGAGGCCCAGCCCCACTGCTGGAATTGAACCTCCGTCCCAGTGGGCCGCAGTCCTGCGCACAACCAGTATGCCACTGTGACTCAGCCCAAAAATTAAAATGGTATCAATATGAAACCATGCACAAGAATGTTTTCAGCCTAACTATTCATTAAGCCAAAGTGAAAACCCAAATGTTAATTGTTATTACATAACATGGTTTAGATCAAACAATGAAGTAGTAGTAGTCAATGAGAAAGGGGATTCATGAAAGAACCCTGAAAATTAAAGAAATCAGTCATAACACACCACCTTTTAGATGGTTTCATCTATATAAAAAGGTTGGTTTAAGTAAATCCATATACAAAATGTAGGTAATGAACTGGGAAGAGAAGGGGACAGGGTAAGTGCTTAAATGAATACAGGGATTCATTTGGAGAAGATGAAAATGTTCTGGAAGTAGACAGTGGCAATGGTTGCCCCATGACAACACTGAACTGTACAATTTCAAAGACTGAACTTTTTGACATATAAATTATGTCTTGAATTTTTTAAAAAAGAAGATATTATGTAATTCTTTTTAATAGTAAAAAGAGATATTCTCTTACTTGCAAGTCACGGGGAATTAAGGCATCATCAACTTTCTACACCACATTTGGTTATGCACCTGCTTTGTCTTTAATGATTGTGTCAGAAAGATGAGCATCATGGAATTCAGAATATTAGGATGAAGTATTATGTTTGTTTTGTTTTGTTTTGTTTTTTTGGCATCACAGCTCTCCGGTGGTGGGAGTAGGAGGCCCAGCCCCACTGCTGGAATTGAACCTCCGTCCCAGTGGGCTGCAATCCCACGCACAACCACCATGCCACCGGGGCTCAGCCCTAGAATAAAGTATTATTACATTGAGGGTGTACCTAAGTCAAGGTCCAATGTCCATCTGCTACCTTAATACTTAACATACAAAATATGTACATAGAGGGCTGAGCCCCGGTGGCGTAGTGGTTGTGCGCGAGACTGCGGCCCACTGGGACGGAGGTTCAATTCCAGCAGTGGGGCTGGGCCTCCTACTCCCACCATCGGAGAGCAGTGATGCCCTCCCCCCAAAAAATATATACATAGATCTATTTCCCTATCATATATATATATATATATATATATATATATATATGTACATGCCTAAATTTAGACCTCTATAATTGTCCTTTGGCTCCTAGTTCTTTCCTCTAGTTCCTTTTATTTTTCCCTTGTCCAACTATGATGTTCAGCATTCAGTTGGGCTTCAGTAATTCCTCTCAGATACAATGTCCTTGATTAAGCCCCACCAGGCATCCTAAGCCCTCTCTCCATGACTTTAGATCACTTGTTGTTCCCTTGTCCTGAGGATGCTTGACATGCCCTACCTCCTCTCCCATGCCCACCCCCTCCTAACCATAGGTCATGTTTTCTCCTCTGAATTGTTGGCCTGCTTATTTTATCTAGTTAGACAGGTAGACAATATAATAGAGTTTCCTGTTTTAAAAATCAAAGAAGTTCAATACAGTGTTCCAAATCTTATACACCTTCCCTCACTGACCCATACCCCTACAGGGGACAACACTGGAGACACAGTGTGGGAATTGTGCCCGATCTGACCCCACCACACCAAGGCAAAACTAAGGGAGTGCAACAGAACAGCAAGAGGAGCAAAGCACGTAAGTCTGGAGGAAGAATCAAAAATAGACTTTGGGATCAGAGCATGGCACCCCATCAGACTCAACAGGAAAACAGTCCTAAAGGACAAACAGTCCTTGAACTATTTATTTACAGGTTTTTCTTGCTTTCTTTTTTTTTTTTTGATCCTTGGTTTGTTGTTTTATTGTTTTGTTTTTTTTGGCATCACTGCCCTCAGGTGGTGGGAGTAGGAGGCCCAGCCTTTGCTCCGTGGAGCTGGAATCGAACCTCCATCCCAGTGGGCCGCAGTCCCGCACAACCACTACATCACCGGGGCTCAGCCCCCTGTTTTGTTTTCTTTTGTTCCTTTGTTTAGCTCTGTCTTGTTTTTTGTGCATGTTATTTCTGCAGGTCTATCTAAATAAGATAGGCAGGATAAAAATCTGGAGAAAACAATGGACTGATGGTTCTGGGGGGACATGGGAAAGAGGGAGTGGGAGAAAGGAAGTGGTGTTAACAAACACAGGCACAAGGGAACAGTGATCCAAAATCAGTGTGTGTGTGGGGGGGGGGGGGGGGGGGGGGGGGGGGGGGGGAGTGAATGTAGGAGGCCTGTTAGGACTTGATCAAAGGCAATGTAACTAAGAGGAATTCCTGAAACCCCAATGAAGGCTGAACATGATAATAGGACAAGAGGAACGTAAAAGGAAATAGAAGAACTAGGAGGCAGAGGGCATTTATAGAGGTTTAAATACAGGCATGTACATATGTAAATATATTTATATCTGATGGGGAAATAGATCTATGTGCATATATTTATACGTTTGGTATTTAGGTAGCAAATGGGCTTTGGCCCTCTACTCAAGTACTCCCTCAATGCAAGAACACTTTTTTTGGGGGGGTTTTCAAGCTATTCAAATTTATTTTATTTCAAATTATTTCCATAACCATGTTGCAAGTTTTCATGTCAATTTATTTATTGAAATATTCATTCCAGTAATTACATAAATTAGAGGGAATCGGGCTGAGCTCCTGGCGTAGTGGCTGTGAGCAGGACTGTGGCCCACTGAGATGGAGGTTCAATTCCAGCAGCGGCTCCACAGGAGCAAAGGCTGGGTCTCCTACTCCCACCACCAGAGGGCAGTGATGCACAAAAAACAAACAAAAAATGAGAGGGAATCGCCTAAATCTTCTCAATCATACACTTTGTTCTATTAAACTGGCATTCCATGATGCTCCCCTCCCAACATGATCGCTGAAGGCCAAGCTGGTGCATAAGCAAATGGGGTGAAGAAAGCTGAAGATGCCTGGCTATCAAAAGATATAGTGTCTGGGGTCTGAAAGGCTTGAAAGTAAAAAAATGAACATCTAGCTCAGAAGCAACAAAGCCCACATGGAAGAGGCACACCAAGCTTTGTGATCACGAGGTGTTGAAGGGATCAGGTATCAGGCATCAACTAACAAAAAACCTTATCGTTGTAAATGATGAAGAGTGCAGATTGGGGACTCAAAGCCCATCTGTAGGAAAGTGGACATCCCCTCATTGAAGGGTCACAGGAAGAGAAGAGCCAGTCAGGGTGCAGTGTAGCAACTATGAAACATACAACTTTCCTCTAGTTCTTTTTTTTTTTTTTTTGGGATGACTGCTCTCCGGCGGTGGGAGTAGGAGGCCCAGCCCCACTGCTGGAATTGAACCTCCATCCCAGTGGGCCACAGTCCTGCACGCAACCACTACGCCACCGGGGCTCAGCCCCTTTCCTCTAGTTCTTAAATGCTTCCTTCCCAACACTATCATGATCCCTATTTTACCTTACAGCAGAGGATGGACACTGGCACAGATAGGAACTGGAAACATGGGTAACCCAGGACAGATGAACCCTTTAGGACCAGGGTTGAGAGTGGAGATACTGGGAGGGAGTGTGAAGGGAAGGTGGGGTAGAAAGGGGCAACCAATTACAAATATCCACACATAACCCCCTTCCTGTAAAATGGTGAACAGAAAAGTGGGTGCAGGGAGACATCAGTCAGTGTAAGACATGGAAATATAATGATTTCTAAATTACCGGGGGGAGGGGAGAAGGGAGAGAGGCTTGGGAAGGGAAAAATGAGGAACTGATATCGACTCAAGGAGAAAGCAAATGTTTTGAGAATGATGATGGCAACAAATATACAAATGTGCTTGACACAATGGGTGGATAGATTGTGATACGAGTTGCACGAGCCCCCAATAAAATTATTTAAAACAAACAAAATAGGCTGAGCCCCGGTGGCGCAGTGGTTGTGCGCAGGACTGCGGTCCACTGGGTTGGAGGTTCAAATCCAGCTCACAGAGCAAAGGCTGGGCCTCCTACTCGCACCACCAGAGAGCAGTGATGCCCCAAAACAAAAACAAACAAACAAACAAAAAACCAAACAAAATAAACTTAAACCCTCATTAGCTAATAAAGAGCTTAGTTTCTCATTGTAAGTTCTGTTTTGGAGGGCTTTCTTCATATGGAGAGGGAGAAAACACATAAAAATTTTGCTTTCCTTTTTCTATTTCTTTTTGCTTAATATCTCATAGCATGATAGATATGTTCTATAGAAAATGGAGTTAGGTAAATTAAAAAAAAAACAACTAAAGTTTTGCTGTCTGGTAAGCAAATCTCCTTACAATTCTTCATTAACTGCCGTGTAAGTGTAGCTGTGTGGGAGAAACATGCACACATGTATAAATGCACATAAATATCATACATCTCCAACCCTCTCTTCCGCCCTCTCCCTCAAATTCTAAATTACATCTACTCCAATCAGATTTCCATGGTCTGGATTAACCATGGGTTAGTTTCTCCTGTCTTGTCCTCCTTCCACTTCCTCCTGGCTTGGTTCTGGCTTTGCCCTTCAACAGAAACTTCACCACAAAAGTGTTGCACTTGAAACATGGTATGAAAATAAGCCACAGTAGTGTGAATGTCTAGAACACAGAGAAACACTACAACCCTCTCATCATAGAAGGGCATCAAAATAGCCAGCAGAGGGCTGAGCCCCGGTGGCGTAGTGGTTGTGCGCGGGACTGCGGCCCACTGGGACGGAGGTTCAGTTCCAGCAGTGGGGCTGGGCCTCCTACTCCCACCACCAGAGGGCAGTGATGCCAAAAAAAAAAAAATAGCCAGCCTAGTGTCTTGCTGGCAACCACAATAATAATTCTACATCACATGGGAGCAGTGAAACCAATTCATTCATAATGCGTCTTAGCCACTGGGCAATACAAGGTATGAAAATAATAATCTGTCATTTCTCAGGGGTCCGTGAGAAGAAGGGAGTTAGGGGGGAAAGGAGCTGATGCCAAGGGCTCAAACAGAAACTGTTTCAAATGATGAAGGCAACCTCCGTACAAATGTGCTTGTGTGGATTGTTATTAGTGCTATAAACACTTCCAATAAAATTATTTATTAAAGATTTTTTAATCCCCCAGTAGAAAAACACTTTCCCAGGCACGAAAAAACAGTGTGTCTACTTTACTGGCTATTTCTGAGGACTCAGGTCCTTTCCTCTAAACACCATGAACCAGGCGGCAAGAAACAGATGAAAGTAATGAAATAAATACACAAAACACATCAATAACATATCACTACAAAACAGCAGGCAGAGTGCCTGAATGTACAGATCGTTCATGTGCCTATGGCGTATTTGTTGTTGGTTCAAGACCACCCAGGCACTAATCAGAAGAAAACATAGGCAATGTACATTTTTTAAAATTTCAGCATTTGAAAGTCCTCTGAGATCATAACAATTCTACTCTGACACATGAGATTTTTGTGAATGGAGATGGGCTCAAGACTCTGCCATACTTTTTTTTTTTTTTGGGGGGGGGGGGGTTGGGGCATCACTGGCCTCAGGTGGTGGGAGTAGGAGGTCCAGCCTTTGCTCCTGTGGAGCTGGAATCAAACCTCCGTCCCAGTGGGCCACAGTCCCGCGCACAACCACTACGCCACCGGGGCTCAGCCCTCTGCCATTCTTTTTTAACACATCTTCTCTGCTTCCTGGCATGTTAGCTCTATGTTACAGGTAGACTCATTCTTACATAGGGAAATATCAAATCCATTAAAACAGTGTTATTCTCAACCACTGGAAGATTTTCTTCAATTGTTTAGCTCCAAAGTCTTTCTAGAGGTGTGACTTTCATAGTTGCTTACCTTTGGGGACCTTGACTAAATTCTATGGACTACCAACTATCTTTCCAGACAAATTGATCTAAAAACAGAATATTTGGAGGAAGAAAGTGGAAGGTCTTAGAGAACAGTGGGTTTAAATTAAGGAAGCTTATGATAACTGAATTGTTGTGTACAGCTTCCACATAATAAAAAAGGTGAAAAATAAGGTGGTGGGGATGCTGCATAATTTGGGGGGGGAGGGGATAGAAAAGGTTATGGACTATTGAATCTAAATTCTATTCCTTATTATCTCTGAAACATTACAATTGAGAGTTTTTAAATTAGGATCAAATTGGTCTTAATTCTGTTTTTTGGGGAGGAGGAAGGGCATCACTGCCCTCTGGTGGTCATGGGAGCTACCCAGCCTTTCTCCCGGAAAGCTGCTGCTGGATTTGAACCGCCAAGCCAATGGACCGCAGTCCCACACTCAACCACTATGCCACCAGGGCTCAGCCGGTCTTAATTCTTATCTAGCAACTAAAAACAAATGGAAAGGTTAGCAGTACTAAAGCACTAATAAAATATCAGTAATTTAAAAGCTCGGCTTTCTTCATGATAGCTAAAAAGATATGTATTGAATACTTATCCAGTCACACTAGTTAGCAGATTTGCTGAAATATTAAATATTGGCTTAATCACCCCATTGAAGGAGGCATTAAATTAAATGCTACTTACCAAAAGAAATGCATCAAAGATACTAAGTTTCTCCTTTGGGGAGAAAAAGATGACTCTGACTTGCTAAATGCATCAGTTCTCAACCTGTGGATCAAGACCCCTATGAAGGTTGAACGAATTTTCACAAGGGTTGCTGATTCATAACAGATGCAAAATTATTGCTATGAAGTAACACAGAAAATAATCCTATGGGCGGGTGGTCCCCACAACATGAGGAACTGTATTAAAGGGTCACTGCATTAGGAAGGTTGAGAACCACTGCCCTTTAGGTTTCTAAACATGGTAAAGACTTAGAAATCAGTCAGAAAATACCAAAATTTTTGTTCTGTTAATAACACTAGCCTGAAATGAAGAACCCAATGATTCCAAAAAATAATCTGGATTGAGAACCAACATTCATATAGAAAAATGTTTGCAATCATGGAATGTCCTAAGAAACGAAAACAGCCAACAATAAAAGTTCAGCAAACTATGTTCACTTGCCAAAATGAATATCATGCACACATTCCAAAAAAAGGTCTTTACAAAGTTCTTATTAGAAATAAAAATGCCAATGTATTCCTGAGTGGAAAAAAAAAACACATCAATGATGCTATTTTTAAAATGCAAAAAAAGATACTGGAAACAAATACAGCAACATATTCATAGGATTGTCTGTCTAGGTGGGGAATTAAGGTTGATATTTTTCTTCTAAATGTTCTGTGGTGCAAATAACATTGCATTGATTTAATAAATATGCAAAAATTCAAACCACACTGAAACATTTATGTAAGAAAGTGAAAGTCACATATGTTCTAAGGTGCCTCTAATAAGAAAGAAAACCCAGGCCAGAAGCAACAACTTGCAGAGTTTGGTTTGGTAGGTTTCCCTGCTAGATTGTTTTTTCTAAATTTCATTACACTTAGTAAAATTCACGATTTTGAGCTTAATGCTCTTGCCCCTCCTTTTATAATTTTGAGCTGCCTAAAAACTGTATCTTGGCTGAGCCCCGGTGGCATAGTGGTTGTGTGCGGGACTGTGGCCCACAGGGCTGACGGTTCAAATCTAGCAGCAGCTCTCCAGGATCAAGGGTGGGCCCCCTACTCCCACCAGGGCAGTGATGTGGGGGGTAAAAAAGAAAAATAAAAACTATCTTGATATACATCAAAATCACAAATACAAAGGCATTGATTTTTATTTGGGCCAGTAAATTTTAATAGTCTAGGCATATAACTGCTTACTACTTTTTTGTTTGTTTTTGTTTTTGGTGGGCCTCACTGCCCTCTGGTGGTTGTGGTAGCCACCCAGTGCCACTCCTGAGAGCCGCCGCTGGATTTGAACCGCCAAGCCTGCCCGCACGCAACCACTTACGCCACCGGGGCTCAGCCCCTGCTTACTACTTTTTAAAAAAATCATTTACTGAGGGTTCGTACAACTCTTATCACAAGCCATACATTCATCCATTATATGCCAAGCACATTTGTACATTTGTTGCCATCATCAGTCTCAAAATGTTTGCTTTCTACTTGAGCTCTTGGTCTCAGCTCATTTTTTTCTCCTCCCTCCCCGCTCATCTCTCCCTCATTTACTACCTATTTTTAAGGGATTCAGTACCTTCCTGAAAACCTCTTTCTTTCTACGTGAGTTTCTGCTTCAGATATTCTATTTCCCTAATATCTTTGGCACTTGATAAATGTGAAATAACCTCCACATTGTTGTTTGTAGGAATAAGTTATTAAAATGCTATATTGTCTCTATGTAGGGGAAAATGACTTACAAAGAACTTGAAAGAAAAAGGCATTGATGGGGCTTAACCCCGGTGGTGGCATAAGTGGTTGAGTGCGGGACTGTGGCCCACAGGCTTGGTGGTTCAAGTCCAGCAGCGGCTCTCAGGAGCAGTGCTGGGTAGCTTCCATGACTACCAGAGGGCAGTGATGCCCCACAAAAAAAAAGGCATTGCTATTTGAGAAATATGCTGAATCTTACATTTCATTCATATATCCAGTCCATCATTTCTTGAGCACTTACTATGTGCTAGTAATCCCTAAATCCTGGGCTTTGCCTTTAGAAGTTCCTTAAGCATCTCCTTTCTAATCACTGCACTTTCTGCAAGACAACATCATGGCTTTCTTTTAAAGACAATGAGTCAGTATTTATGGGGCAAAATTAAATCAGAAAAGAGCAAGATTTTCCTTTGCTGCTTTCATAGCAGACTTAAAGAACTGATGATAATTAGGGAAGACTTTCTGGATACTAATGATTTGAGCACTGCATCTCATTGTCAAGTTAATGCCCTGAATTGCTTAGATTAGTTTGATTCATTTGCTAGTGTGTCTCATTTTAGTATAATAAGAATGCAAAGCTATTTCCCTTTTTCCTTCCCGGTAACACTTCTGCCATATCCATCATAGAGCAACAGAAGCTGGCTACTTTACAATGACAATGACTTTTATCACCTTGATACCATTAACCCTTGCAATAATACTGTTCTACTATTCAGAACTAAATATGCAGCAGCAAAAAGGCATCTAGAATTAAGTTCTGTAGCAGAACAAGCAAGTGCCACAATAAGGAATTATGACACTCCGACTGAATTACGCTGATACTACAAGAAGGTATTGTCCAGTTTCACACAATTTTCTTCTTGGAAAGATTATATGTACAAAATACCAAGGTAAGATTTAAGGGCAGTATGTTTGGGATGACATTCTGGGTCCCAGTGCCTTTTATTTTTGTGCCCAATGCTGCGGTGAACAATGCTACTGAAGTCTCCGTAGTGATACAAAGAGATTCCTTAAAAGCATATTTAAGGACATATAACATCTGCCCTCAATTTGAGGAGTTGGTAGCAAAAAATTTGTTCCATATGGCATCTACAACTTATGCCAAAATGAGATCCATCTGTTTCAAAACACTGAGAACAGATTTGGCAAAAAGAGACCCATTCCCTACCCCCCACCCCCCAAAATATAAAATAAACCGAGTCTGTCAAGCAATTCTGAGGTGCCATCTCTGGAATTAGACTGTTATCAGAGAAAAGAAGCCTTCAGTAAGACAGTGAACAGTTCAAATTTTATCATGGAATATAATTCATATTTTACTTTCAAATATAAATCAATGGAAGCATTAATTTCTCTAGTTAACACCTGCATCAGCTAAGAGATAATATGGTAATGAGGACAGCACATTTTAATTTTACAGTTACCCACTATCCTACACCTTAACCACGCACCTAGTAAATAAGTCTTTGATCACATTAGGAAAAACATTGACAGAAATAAATCCGAGAGAAATTAGCTCACATTGAAAAGTCTAACTTACAGACTGTTCCTTTCATCATTAAGTTAATGTCTAATTAATATGTGATGGTATACCAAAATCATCTGGCTAGACATAGGTAATATAATCAAGATACCATGCTCAGAAACAGTCCCGATGCTATGTATTATCTTATTTTGCTTTTAAAGATTTATACAATGCTAAAATTTGCTTTCTAAATCTCTAAAAACATTTTTTTTTGAACCTGGTTTATTTTCTTTTACTTCTGTGACTGCTCAAAATGCAGGGAAGACCATATGCCTCAAGTTGCTAACTTACAAATACACATGACTGTGCGCCAAGAGCAAATTCCTAACTCTAAGAGTTAGAGTTAGTGGTTTTAATTATCTGTATTTATAAATATGGAGAACAGTGAAATGAACTAAGCTTTGGCAACAGACAAATCATGTTTCTTTTTCAAATCATGTTTCTTATCTTGGCCAAAAGATCTCTGGGAGAATTATTTATTCCTTTTATAAATATAATTCTAACTTATTATGAAAGGCAAAATGTAATTTACAACTCTCCAAAAGGTTACTAAAAGGTGCTTTTACTTCTTCAAAATAGGTGAGCAGCTGTATTTGAGAAATGGACTACATATACGTTTGGGAAGTACCATATTCCTCACTGCCCCATCAATAAATGGCACTTACATACATACACACTCCTAATAGGGACATGCACAAGCATAAGTAAAAGCAATGGATAACTTGCTCGTGGACACAGTGCACATTCCTTGAGCTTTTCCAGAAGCAGGTCTTGGCCTCATTCACAGCTGGATGGTGTGTTTGCTCTGGGGCGGTGCCCAGCAGGCGCGCGAGCAGCAAGCTTGCTGGTAGTACATGTGCACCCAGGTCCTCTGTGCCAAAGTCAGACAGACGGAGTGTCCGGCAGCCCCGGACTGCCCCACCGCGAACGTAAGCTGGTGCCCCAAGGCAAACAGCAGTGCTGGCCAGGGCCCACAGTGCAGGTTCCGGCCACAGAAAGGGGCGGGTGCACTGCGCCAGCCCTGCAGGGGCTCCAGGGCAGTCACTCCACGCACACAGGGTCATGTGAATCTGTGTCTGGGGCTCTCAGCGCCGGCCCAGAGCAGCTGTGCTGCCCGGGAATTCAAGTTGCATAAATGTGGCTGGAGGCCCGTCCAGCTGCATGGAGGGGCATAAAACTCAACATCTGGAGGAGGTCTTTTGAGCCTGCCCTGTACCGACCCGACCACAGACTGGGCTGAGGCCAGCCACCCAGCCAAGGGCTCCTTCTGGAGACAGGAAGGTAGGCAAGGGCAGGCACCAAAGTGAAGATAGCATTCAGTCTGTTATTGGAGAGGGGAAACATAAAAAAGAAGCAGCTATAAACGTATTGGTAATTTATTAACAGGTAATGGAATATGCTAAATACAGACATTGTGCAGTATGCAAAAACACATCTTCCCCCAATAAAATGATTCATTTAAAAAAGGGGGTGGGGGGGAAGAGGAGCTTATACCAAAGGTTTATGTGGAAATGAATATGGCAACATGTGTACTAATATGCTTGATACAGATGACGTACTGAATGTTGTTTGTTTGTTTTTGGGGGGGCATCACTGCCTTTGGGGGTCATGGGCGCTGCGCTACCCAGTGCCGCTCCTGAGAGCCGCAGCAGGATTTGAACCGCCAAGCCTGCGGGCCGCAGTCCCACACTCAACCACGTACGCCACCGGGGCTCAGCCCGTACTGATGTTGTAAGAGCTGTAAGAGCTCCCAATAAAATCATTGGGGGGGGAAAAAATCTGAAGCATTATTTGGTAAAACACGCTGTTCGGGAGAGAAAAAAAGAAAAACAAAAAAACCACGGTGTTCTTTAGAAGAAAATAAAATCTATCAATTTTTTTTGGGGGGGGGGCATCACTGCTCTCCGGGGGTGGGAGTAGGAGGCCCAGCCCCACTGCTGGAATTGAACCTCTGTCCCAGTGGACCGCAGTCCCGCGCACAACCACTACTGTAAATACTACAAATATGAGGCTGAGCCCCGGTGGTATAAGTAGTTGTGTGCGGCTACTTGGTAAGTCTCAAAATTTAAATATATGCACATTTTATGATCCAGAAGTTTCACCCCAAGGAATATGCCCTGCAAAATGCAGTCTGATATCTATAAAAGGCATGAATCATAATGTCCATAGGAGCACCACCCTTTCATCAATAAAAGGGATAAAAAAGTTTTGATACACCAGTATTTCCAACTTTGACTGTTCTTTGTACGCCTCTGACTTTTTTCCCCTTGTTTTGAGGGCTCTTACAGCTCTTACAACATTCCATACATCATTTGCATCAAGCATATTTGTAAACATGTTGCCATCTTCATTTCCAAATTATTTTCCACATGAGTCCTTGGTGTAAGCTCCTCTTCATCCGCCCCTCTTTTTTGAAATCATTTTATTGGGGGCTCATACAACTCCCATCATGATCAACACATACAGTATGCAGGCCACACTTGCACGCTTGTTGCCATCATGACTCTCAAAACATTCTTCCTCCACTTAGACCCCCAGTACCAGCTCTCCATGTTTGCCCTCTCCTCCCTCTCCCCCCCCATTAACCCTTAATAACTTGCATATTGCTATTAGCTTTTTATATTGTACACTGTCCAATGTGTCCCTTCACTCACTTCCCCACTGTCTGTACCCCAGAGAGGAGGCTAAATGTAGATCTCTGAAATCGGTTCCCCCCTCCCACTCCACCATCCTTCAACCCTCCCAGTATGACCACTCTCACCATCTGTCCTGTAGGGATCATGTACCCTGAATTTCCCATTTCCCGCTCCAGTGTACGCCCCCTGGTCTAGCTGGAGTGTCAGGTAAAATTGGAATCATGACAGTGGGTGGGAGGAAGCATTTGAGAACTTGAGGAAAGTTGCATTATTTCATCGTGACTGCATTGCACCTCGACTGGCTCAACCCCTCGCTGCAACCCCTCTGTAAGGGGATATCGCTTGACTATTGATGGGTTTTGGGTCCCCAATCTGTACTCCCCCTCATTTATGACATAATTTTTAGTTCTTTGATGCCTGATACCGGATCCCTTCGACACCTCGCAGTCACACAGGCTAGTGTGCTTCCTCCATGTGGGTTGTGTTGCTTCTAAGCTAGATGGTCAGTTCATCTCTGCCCTTTTATCAAAATCTAAACTACAACATGTTTTCACAAACCAAAAGAAATCCAGTTTTACTAGTTGTACACCTCCATTCCCCCCAAAAAGGGCAAAACTAGGTTTCAGCACTTGTTTGTTAGCAAGTAAATAGAGGTAACATACACCCCAAACAGGAGGGGCATTGCCAAGTCTCTTTCCCAGAAGCTACATGCTACTTGTCATTTCTCTTTTACATAGGCTGTGTATTTATCATATCATTCTTGCGCTTGCTTTGTCAGGTTATCTTAGACTTCATGTGTACTGGGGTAAGATAGTTGTTATTTTTGAAGTCGGGGAACACTAGAACTATTTTCATATATAAATCAGTAGTAATTCTTCACTTTAAAGCAGTTCAACTTAAAAGTTCATAGATCTGAGGGGATACTATATGAAATATCTACATTTCACATCTAGGTATGTCCTGTGTTCACACAATACGAGAGTTCTAGGGCTGAGCCCCAGTGGCGTAAGTGGTTGAGTGCAGACTGTGGCCCGTGGGCTTGCAGGTTCAAATCCAGTGGTGGCTCTCAGGAGCAGCACTGGGTAGCGCCCACAACCACCAGAGGCAGTGATGCCCCCCCAAATAAAATCAGAGTTCTATAGTATGATGAAAATAATTAACCACGCTGAGCCCCGGTGGCGTAGTGGTTGTGCGTGGGACTGCGGTCCACTGGGTTGGAAGTTCAAATCCAGCAGCAACACTGGGCCTCCTACTCCCACCACCAGAGGGCAGTGATGCCCAAAAAACAAAAAAAATATATTAAATGCTGGGAGGGTGGAGGGATGGTGGAGTGGAAGGGGAGAACCGATATCAGGGATCTATATATAGCCTCCTCTCTGGGGTATGGACAACGGGGAAGTGAGTGAAGGGACACATCAGACAGTGTATGATATAAAAAAGTAATAACAGTTTGTAAGTTAAGGATTCACTGGGGAGGGGGAGTGGGGAGGAAGGGTAAACATGGAGAGCTGGTACTGGGGCTCTAAGTGGAGGGACGATGTCTTGAGAGTCATGATGGCAACAAGTGTGTAAATGTGGCCTGCATATAATTGATGTATGTATGGATCATGATGGGAGTTGTATGAACCCCAATAAAATGATTTACAAAAACCAAAAAGGGGCGGGGGAAGAAGAGCTTACACCAAGGGCTCACGTGGAAAATATTTGGAAATGAAAATGGCAACATGTGTACAAATATGCTTGATGCAAATGATGTATGGAATGTTATAAGAGCTGTAAGAGGGCTGAGCCCCGGTGGTGTAGTGGTTGTGCGCGGGACTGCAGCCCACTGGGTTGGAGGTTCAAATCCAGCAGCAAGGCTGGGGCCTCCTACTCCCACCACCGAAAGCAGTGATGCCCCAAAAAAAAAAGAGCTGTAAGAGCCCCCAATAAAATCATTGGGGAAAAAAATTAAATGGTAACAAGTCGACATGGAAGGAGCACACCAGGCTTTGTGATCACAAGGTGTCGAAGGGATTAGATATCAGGCATCAGAGAACTAAAAATTATAAATGAGGGACAGTACAGATTGGGGACCCAAAGCCCCATCTGTAGGTAAAGGTGCCTTATAGAAGGGTTGCGGGGAGGAGATGAGCCAGTCAGGAAGCAGTGAAGCAATGATGAAACATCCAATTTCCTCTAGTTCTTAAATGCTTCCGTCCCCCCCACTATCACGATCCCAATTCTACCTCACAAATCTGGCTGGATCAGATGATGTACACTGGTAGAGACAGGAACTGGAAAAACAGGGAATCCAGGACAGAAGAACGCTTCAACGATCAGTGGAGAGAAGGGCGGCAATGGAAGAGTGGAGGGAAGGTAGGGTAGAAAAGGAGGGCAGATTGCAAGGATCTATATATCAAGCCTCCTCCCCGGGGGACGGACAGCAGAGAAGTGAGTGAGGGGAGCCGTGGGATGGAGTAAGATATGACAAATAATAATTTATAGAATTATTAAGGGTTCAGGGCTGAGCCCTGGTGGCATAAGTGGTTGAGTGTGGGACTGTGGCCCGTGGGCTTGGCGGTTCAAATCCAGCGGAGGCTCTCAGGAGCAGTGCTGGGTAGCTCCCACGACCACCAGAGGCAGTGATGCCCACAAACAAAAAATTATTAAGGGTTCATGGGGGAGAGGGGAGCAGGGAGAAAGGAGGAAAAGGAGGATCAGATACCAGGGGCTCAAGCAGAAAGCAAGTGTTTTGAGAATGATGAGGGAAACAATTGTACAAATGTGCTTGACACAATGGGTATATGTGCCGGCTGTGATAAGAGTTGTATGAGGTCCCAATAAAATGATTTAATAAAAAGGAAAAAGAAAAGTGAAAAAAAGAAATTTGGTCCCAATACTGACATTCTAGTACAATGATAACACCTATCATTAAGACCTTGCTTTCAAAAAACCATTTTCCATTAAAAGGAACCAAGTTTCTTTGGTTCGATGGTTGACCTCAAGACTAAGGAGGTACTGAGAGTAGTTTACCCCTAAAATATCTGGTGCCAGTGGGGAAAAAAGGAAAATGCTGGACATGAAAAACCACAAGTGATTGGGTTTAATAGCATGCATTTTATTTTCTCACAGTTTAGAAGGCTAGAAGCCTGAATTTAGAGATCCATCTAGCTGTAAGGGAAAGTCTCTTTCTCTATGTCTGCTATAAAGATCTTTGTTTCTTCTGCTTCTGCTTCCTATTCCTAAAGATATACCCTGCAGTAAGCATTCTACTCAGTACAACAAAGATAACCTGTTCCCAAATGGCCAACTAGGTTGGAGGTTTGAGTCCACCCAAGGACTGCTGACCTACTTCTAAGAAATCAAACATTAAAAATTCTCAGGCAAAAACACCTCAACAACAAAAAACTCACATAGTCCTGCTCTGTAATCTGAGCTTGTCATGCAGTAGATAGAATACACTCCATGCTAACTGGTAGGTTAAACATACTAACTATTGAATCGAGAAACTTGAAAGATACTACCTTGGCACAGTGGTCAAAATTCTGATTATGAATAATAATGTGACAGGCATCATATGATGCCTCCTGATACAATGAGACTTCTGCAAAAATATATACATACAGCGTAATCCAAATCTGTACTTGGCATCTAAAATTGTAGACAAATAACTCATATATACTTTAAGATACAAAGTTAACTATGGCAACAGAAAGCCAATCAAGGGTTACAGGGGAAGGAAGGTGCAGAAAGAAGCTACAGATGCAAAGGGATTGGCATTGATGCACTTTGATTGTTTTAATGGTTACATTTTGCATACATATGGCAAATTCATCAACTTGTGCAATTATGTCTTTTTTTGCAATTATACTTTTTATATATCAACTGTACCTCAATAAAATTGCTTTAACTCTTGAACTATTTCTGATTAGCAGAGGGTAAAGGGATGTTTGACAGGATCACTTGTAAAATATGAAATAGGTCTATGAAGTAGAAAATAATGCTTCCATTTTAATTTCCTGACTTTGATAAGAGAATATTCAGGGCTGAGCCCCGGTGGCGTAGTGGGTGTGTGTGGGACTGCGGCCCACTGGGATAGAGGTTCGATTCCAGCTCCACGGAGCAAAGGCTGGGCCTCCTACTTCCACCATCTAGGGCAGTGATGCAAAAAAAAAAAAAAAGAGAGAGAGAGAGTAAAAAAGAGAGAGAATATTCTCATTTCCGATAATATGAATGGGACTTCAAAAAGTTCAGGGAAAGGGAAATATCATCAACCAGTTTTGCAATCTAGCTGGAAAAGTGGGTTTCTCTGTGCAAAAACATGAAAATTATGCTGAACACATTTCAAACTTCCACTCCAAGTTAGAAAGGAAAACTGGGATACATATGAAGAAAACTTTCATTAATCACGTCTGCTTATTTTAACCAAAAGCCAGATAGAAAATTATAGTGAGTTCTTCAAGAGAAAGTGAAAACATCCAGTACACAATAGGTTTTCTCCCACAAAACAGAAATCTGTGTAGTGCATCATATACAACAAGCTCCTGGCACCTGGATAGAGTCCCCAAGACTCAGCCCAGCACTCCTGTGTGCAGCCCAGCACTCCTATGTCCTCCTGACACCACCTACATTATACTCCCCTGCCTCAGTCTGCTGCTGCTTTCCTGCTTCAAACCTTGATGGGTCAATAAACATTTATAAACCTCCTGTTTGATACTTGAAGAATTGAACTGGCAAACAACCTTTAGTTCTTCCTCTAAAAGTGACCAGATATCTCACTTTTTAACAATTTAACAACATCCCGCAGCATTTTTAAATTAAAATAAATATTACAATACTATTTTTGCCCTCTATGAACATTTTCGTTGCTCCATATAGACCAAATTTTGGGGTTTTTTTTGGGGGGTGGGGGGCATCACAGACCTCTGGTGGTGGGAGTAGGAGACCCAGCCTTTGTTCCTGTGGAGCCACTGCTGAAATTGAACCTCCATCCCAGTGGACCGCAGTCCCCCACACAACCACAACGTCACCGGGGCTCAGCCCAAATTTTTAATCCATAACCCACCCACCACCCCCTAGTCAATGGTGTCCCGCTTAAAATCTGGTCACTTTACAATTTACTTTACTGGTATACTCCACACCTCTCCTCCCACCCTTACAATCTTGGAAATATATCTCCCTGTCCTATTTTTGATAGGAGTCCTTTTTTTTTTTTTTTTTTTTGTTATTTTTGTTTTTTGGGCATCACTGCTCTCCGGTGGTGGGAGTAGGAGGCCCAGCCCCACTGCTGGAATTGAAACTCCATCCCAGTGGGCCGCAGTCCCGCGCACAACCACTAAGCCACCGGGGCTCAGCCCTAGGAGTCCTTTTTTTTAAACCTGCAAACACAGCAAACATCATGATTTTTTTTTCTTCCTGCCTTAAAAATAAGTAAAGCACATCTTTTCAAAAGAAAAGTTCACAGAAAGTTTTCATTATATTTAAATTCAATTTTTCCATGGACTTTTTTTTTCTTTTTCCCACGAAGCGCTTTTTCACATGCTAGTATTTAGGGGCAGGGAATATGTCTGTAAAATTTACTGTTAAATGTTCAGAAAAAAATAGATAAGGCAAAAAAATAGAGAAGGAAAAATATTGAAGTAAATTGAAGTATCATAATAACATGCTATCACTTGCATAATCTGGATAAATGATACTCTGTACAGTGATGTTCTGTAACCTTTGTATGTAAAAATGAAAATGTTTTGTCCTTTGAACAATGTGGCATCTAGAATATTCTGACCAACACCCTGGTAGTTATTCACCCACCAGTAAATATTGGTTTCTCTCACCCTGATGAAATTTGACAACCTTGGGCCCACATACTTGCTAGAGCTATGAACAGAACACATGCCAACATCTAAACTTATAAATCTGACTATCTGATTTATAAATACATTCCCTTTTCATTTGACTAATATTTAATGAGCACCTACCTCTGCCAGCCCAAGCAGGCTTCAGAAAAACCAAGTCACCTGGTCTGGAATTTGAAGAACACACATAGATAACTATGAAACAGGGAGCAGTGAAAACAGGTAGAATCCTGTCAGGTAGGAGAAAGGAACATGCAATATGGGCACAAATACTGGGACAGGAACTTGAGGAAATGTTTGCAGCTGGATACAGCTAAAACTGGTGATAAAAAACCCAGAAGAGATTGAAAGCACATAAGGAAGAGATCGGTTGGGTTGATAGCTGGAAGGTCTTGTATTCCATGTCAATGCAACAAAGCTCCAGCTGTAATTGGAACGACACTGAGAATTTTGCTTTATTTGCTTTATTTTATTTTGGGGATCTATACCATGAAGGCAAGAGAGTGCAAAATGTTCTGTTAGGAGAATGGTGTGACCAGGTCAGGGTTTCAAAAAGAAACCTAGCTAACAACAAAGGGGACAAGAAAGAAGAAATGTTCTAAATTGTTTGTGCTCGTGCTTGCTTGGGCAGCACATATACCAAACTTGTTTGTGCTGACTAGTGCACAACTCTTTTTAATATGGTAGGTCTATTGATTTGGGTCATGTGAATTATATGAATAGAATTTTGTTTAAAAAGTGAAAGAAAGGCTGAGCCCTGGTGGTCTAGTGTTTGTGTGTGGGACTGCGGCCCACAGGGTTGGCAGTTCAAATCCAGCAGCAGCTTTCCAAGAGCAAGGTTTCCTACTCCCACCAGGGCAGTGATGCCACACACACAAAAAAAAAGTGAAAGAAAAGAAAATGTGAGAGCCTGAAGTTTGCTAAGAAAACTTGTCCAACATGTTGACTTCTCTGCTGCCCCACGGACTCATCATTCTACCCCCCCACCCCCACCCCACAGAAGCACAGCCTGGAGCAAATGCAATAAATAATGCAATAAATATTTGTCCTCAATAAAGGAAATATAAGCATTATCCCAATGAGAGATAAAGGCCTCAATTATCACTGAAAACAGAAGCCAAGATAGCAGAGAGATACAAGAGCTCCAATCTTATTAAACAAAAGAATCTATGGGGCTGAGAGCAGGGAAAGGCATCAAAAATTACTGAATTTTTTTATTGGGTGACCATTTAGATGGTTAGTCACTCAACTAAACATTTGTAGCAGGAGAATAGAAGAAAGTAAACACTGTCACTGAGCTGTAATACATCAAAATTATAAAACTGGTGTTTTGCTGTGAGTATGTTCACACAAATGCACACACAAAAAGCAAGCACAAGAGCAAGTCTGGAAGAGAACTGATTTGTTTAAGAGCTAGGTTGTACTTACAAATGAGTTAAGACTGTTCCTAATCAAAAAGGTAGAGGTTTGAGTCCACCCTGGAAAAAGGGCCCGCTGATCTACTTCTTCAAAACTAGCCACGGAAGAAGGGCCTATGAGCCATAATTCTACTCGGACACATTTTTGGTCACTACAAGTTGGGATCAGAACAACAGTAACTTACTTTTAAAAGCCATTTAACAACTGTCACATTTTTTATCTACTTCCATGTGTGTGAAATAAGTTGAGTCAAGGAAAATTATGCAATGCAGCTATGGTTTATAATAAGCAATATTGTAGAAACAATACAAATGCTCTGCTCACCATTACCTTACTGGTAAAATGTTTATCTCTTATTTGCAAAAAAGCTCAACCCATGGTAAAAGCGGGAGATCGATCTTTATCTTCACAAGTGGGGGAGAGGATCAAGACCAACACACCCAAAGGCTGATTCTTATGAGGCTGAGGTCAGAGAAGCCTCTACTCTCCAAACCATCTTACCAATGTCCTCCCACATCCCTCTCTACTGGCCCACTATTATTGGAAAATTCCTTATAATGGCTCTCAGAACTCACAGACAATACTCATGATTATGGAGTATTAGGCAAGCAACAGGTTCCAATTCAGTATCAGAAATCAGATTAGGCTTCTATGAGGACAACCTCCACCCAGCAGGGCCCACAGGCATGCATGCCTTTCTGGCCCTTGGCCTCTCAACCCCTTGTCCTCTGCCATTGGGCCATGTGTTACAAAACTAGAAGTTATAAAACTGAAGTTCTGCCGACAAGCACCCCGAGGCATCTCACTCTGCCAGTAAGTCTCCTGCCTAATGACGCTCACTTTTCTCACCCCAGAAGTTTACTGTCAGTCTGCCACTGCTCTCTCTACGGCTGTCTCCATTTCTCTGCCACTGCTTCTTGTCACCTCCTATGTCACTCTCTCTCTTAGCTCTAGGAGCTTCTCAGCACAGCTTTTCCACTTGCAGTTCTTCCTTGGTACAAGGGAGTCCTCTCTTTTTCAGCTCAGGATTAACTCTTTTTAATTTGTTTTTTGTTTTGTTTTGTTTTTCTTTCTTTTTTTTTTTTTTTGGGGGGGGGGGGCATCACTGCTCTCCGGTGGTGGGAGTAGGAGGCCCAGCCCCACTGCTGGAATTGAACCTCCGTCCCAGTGGGCCGGGCCGCAGTTCCGTGCACAACCACTACGCCACCGGGGCTCAGCCCTTGTTTTACTTTTTTGTAGCAACACTGCCCTGGTGGGAGTAGGAGGTCCAGCCTTGCTCCTGGAGAGCTGCTGCTGGTTTTGAACCATCAACCCTGTGGGCTGCAGTCCCGCATACAACCACTGCGCCACCAGGGCTCAGCCGATTAACTCTTTTAAAGTCCAGCACAATGATGAAGCTGGCCAATCGTCTAGTTATTGTTCCAAACACCTTGTTTGCATAAATCTCACCCAGTCATCTGACAGGAGTTAGGAACCTGACTGTTAAGCTAGGAAAACCATATTAAATAATTCACGGAACCTCAAGCAGTCAAAGCGTTTTGGAACTGGTAATTTAAAAATTAAATATAAATATACGAATGAATTAAAGTTCAGAATATTTGTTGTCTACCTATTCTTCTATGCTTGTACTAGTTATCAGCGAGGGAATACCCAATGAACAAGGTAAATGTGAGTTCACTTGCTTTTACTAATCTGTAGTGACTTATTTCACATAAATCTTTGAGATGGTAAAAAATGTTGAACTGTTCACTAATAGGCGCAAGAAAGCCTGTGTTTATTTATTTATTTATTTTTTTAGTAATCCAACAGCATTCCAAGTAGAGGATAAATACAATTGCAAGTGTATTTTTATCTAGAATTCATAAAACACCATATTTGTAGATATCTTTTAAGTCTGAAAAGGGTTTTAACTGAGCTCCTTAGAATCCTATAAATAGGGCTGAGCCCGGGTGGTGTAGTGGTTGTGCGCGGGACTGCGGCCCACTGGAATGGAGGTTCAATTCCAGCTCCACAGGAGCAAAGACTGGGCCTCCTACTCCCACCACCAGAGAGCAGTGATGTCCAAAAAAACAAACAAAAAAAAGAATCCTATAAATAAATTCTAGGTCTATCAATATTTATGTGCTTTACGCTTAGCTAATTTTTAATATCATTGAAGTGTTTATAAATCATTTTCCCTGGGGGCTGGGCCCCGTTGGCATAATGGTTGTGTGCGGGACTGCGGCCCACTGGGTTGGCGCTTTAAGTCCAGCAGCAGCTCTCCAGGAACAAGGTTGGGCCTCCGATTCCCACCAGAGGGCAGTGATGCCCAAAAAACAAAAGGAAACGAAACCAAAAAAATCATTTTCACTATTTCATTTCAACAAGCCTGTGAGATATGTAAAGTAGGCAGAAATTTGCCTGCCAAAATGTAAGGCAAAAAAGCATGTCTCCAGGGCAGTCTCAACCTTCATGATGCATAGTTTTATTCCCTCAAAAGTAAAGAAGTTTAGGGCTGAGCCCAGGTGGCATAGTGGTTGTGCGCAGGACTGCGGCCCACTGGGACGGAGGTTCAATTCCAGCTGTGGGGCTGGGCCTCCTACTCCCACCACCAGAGAGCAGTGATGTCCCCCCCCTCAAAAAAAAAGAAAAGAAATATGGACTGATATGCTATATGTATTAAATGCCAACTAATATTAACAAGAAAGAAAACAAAAGTAAAAAGTTTAATTCAGTTTCTCAGGCTATGCGAGAGAGTTAATGATTTGTTTCACTCTCGATTTTCACCATCTATAACTTCCAAAAGCACACACAAATGCAACACAGAGCAAATCTTTGTAAAATCACATTTCATACAACTTCCCTATGTCTCCATCAAATCTTCTTTTTTTTTTTGGGGGGGTGGGCATCACTGCTCTCTGGCGGTGGGAGTAGGAGGCCCAGCCCCGCTGCTGGAATTGAACCTCCGTCCCAGTGGGCCGCAGTCCCAAATCTTTTTAATACAACCATATATTCTAGTTTTCTAGAACAAATTCTAAAAATATGCTGCTGCATCACTGCACAAGATATATTTCAAGTAAGTTCATAAATTCTTTTTTGTTGTTGGGTTTTTTTTGGGGGGGTGCATCACTGTCCTCTGGTGGTCGTGGGAGCTACCCAGTGCTGCTCCTGAGAGCCGCCGCTGGATTTGAACCACCAAGTCTGCGGGCTGCAGTCCTGCACTCGACAACTTACGGCACTGGGGCTCAGCCCTCGTAAATTCTTTTTTTTTTTGGCATCACTGCTCTCTGGTGGTGGGAGTAGGAGGCCCAGTCTTGCTGCTGCTGGATTTGAACCCCCAAGCCAGTGGGCCGCAGTCCCGCACTGAACCACCTCGCCACCAGGGCTCAGCCCTCCCCATAAATTCTTTTTTTTTTTGGAGGGGGGGCATCACTGCTCTCCCGGTGGTGGGAGTAGGAGGCCCAGCCCCACTGCTGGAATTGAACCTCCGTCCCAGTGGGCCGCAGTCCCGCACACAACCACTACGCCACCGGGGCTCAGCCCCCATAAATTCTTACAATGTAAAACAATTCTTTACACCAAGGCAAACAGATGCATTGCTGAAGCAAAGTCTATCTGAACAGATTTCTAAGTCAAACCTCTTCTCCCGGCCTGTTGGCTATATGCTTACCTCCAAAGGGGCGAGGAGGGAGGGCTTCTTTTTCAGTTCTTCACATTTCCTCTTCTTACAGATTTGGTGGCTGTTCTTTCTATTCTTACAGTAAGTACATTCAGCGCAGTTTGTCTTCTGCTGGCAGGGCCCACAGACTCCACATCTCTTTCGTTTCTTCTTTCCCAAAGCAGGGAGCAGAGTTGTGGAAGATGAAGACGAGGTACTACTAGGAAGTGACACAGACACCAGTGGGAGATTAACCGCATCAATGGTGCCGGTCATGTGAACCTGGGGACTCCCTCCTGTGGATTTACTGGGATTGGAATGGGAGAGAGGAGCACACGGTGGAGCCTGGTATAGTCCTCTTTCGGGGGCTAATGCACACCTTGGAGGGGAAGTTGGCAGAACATTGTTACGAACCTGCTTCTCGTTTTCTTTATTGCTTATAGCCATCGCTGGCGGTATCAAGCTTTTCTCAGAGTGTGTCGATGATTGAGGAGCGTGACCTGAGCAGTCCAAAGGCACAATCTGCATAGCACCTTGGGCCTCCAGCCCATATGAGACAGTGCCCTGGGGTTCGGGCCACGCTGAGAGAACGTGATAGCTAACAGCTGAGTCTGGAGGAGCAGCAGAAAACACAGGCACATCGGGGACAGCACCACCACGCATACCGAGGACTTCTTGTTGGTCTAGGATGGCCCTAAAGACCTCCTCTTGCACTGGAATAGCACCAGGAACCTCTTGAAAGTTTGAGGTCTCACCCAGGACCTCTCCATGAACTGGGTTGGTACCAGGAACTTCCCAGTGATGTGGGGCAGGACTGAAGGCCTTACAGAGGACAGAGCTGGAGTCAGGAATTTCTTCTTGATTTGGAGTAGCCCCAGAATCTCCCCGCGGCTCTAGGGTCGCTTCGAGGGCCTCCTGATGGGTTGTGTTAGCACCAAGGGTTTCTCGTTCTGAGCCTGCCAAGAGTTTCAATAGAGAGGTAGGATACACAGACCCACCAATAGACAAACAGTTTTGAAGGTCTATTTCAGGTAGAAAATTATTAAAGCTGGAGGCGGGATTGCAATCATGCTGATGCTTCAAGGGATCCAAGTAAGCAGAATCAGATAGCTTAAGAGATTCTACTCGAGAACCCAAATCTTCCAACTGGTCCCTGGCGCTTCTTTCAGAGGGAACCTTGGAGACCGTGCTTTGGGGCAAAGGAGCACACTCAGCGCCCTGTGTAAACGGTCTAGTGTCATCATTGATGTCATTTACTACCTCTCCCAAGAACCGCTCTGCATCCTGTGTCCCTTCCGGCGGCCTGGAATGGAGCTCTACTGCAGAGCCACTGTGGGTGGCCATGCTTCTCTTGGCTTCTTCAACTCTTTGGGAACAAGACGGGGCTGTCTTTTGGCTCTCACTTTTAATTAAAGATGACTTTTGACCGTCAATTAGATGAGCTGTGTCAGGAGGAATGGGGGCACCTCGCGTTGGGTCTGATGGACTTTCAGAGTGTCTCACTCCCACATCAGTGACCACCTTATTCTCACACTCTGGCTTTTCTACATTCTTCGAAGACAGAACTTTCCGAGGTTTGGTTACAACCACTGGAGGCTGGGAGAGACGCCTACTAAGGGAGGTTCTCCTGAGAGCCATCGTAAACCCATTGCTAGTTAAGGATTCTGGGTTCTGAAAAAGAGCCTCATTCCTTTCCGAATTCATTCGTGCAGCTCCAGCTCTTGTCAGAAGGCCTCTGACTGGCACAGGTGGTTTGGGGTCCGTTTTTTTCTTAACATTTCTTTCTGGAATTAATAGTTTTGCTTTCCCAGGGCTCACAGACTTGAGTGATGTCACCTTCTTGTTGGTTGTCTTTGAAGTCTTCCTCGGTTGCTCGTTTTTCTTTGTGTTGGGCTCTTCCCTCCTGACTAATCGAGAAGCCCTGGCATTGTGGGATGGAGACATAGTTACAGAGCATGAAAAGCTGAAAGGCCGCGGGATACAGAGTCATTGGTCCCTTGGATTGTCTTGCTTCAGAGGAGAATCTGGATGTTCCACAGTTGAGTTCAGGCACATCAAGGGTTAGTCTAAAGTAACAGACAAACAAAAAAACATCGAAAGTGAGTCTAAAAAAAAAGTGAGTCTTTTTCCTGTTCACTGTTCCTTTTGGGGAAAAAAAAAATTACTAGAAGCTATTTGTTGAAAGTAGAGAACTGTTGGAGGTTCAAATCTAGCAGCAAAGCTGGGCCTCCTACTCCCACCACCAGAGGGCAGTGATGCCCCAAAAGCCAAAAAAAAAAAAAGAGAGAACTGATCAGTATCATAAAGAAGAAAAACAACCAAGAAGAACTAGGTGCTATCAAATGACTTAATCGAATTATTTGACCTCTGACTCAGCTCTACTTCTGAAATGAGGCTGATTGGAGGCTTCAAGGGAACTCTCAAGGCAAAGTCCAGGAACACTGCCTGGCCTCATTCCTTTTCTTCCTTCTGTTTCATTCTTAAGGCCTTTGTATTCAGGGAGGGTCCTCTAAGAAAATGGACTTTAGAAGTAGGTAGATCTGTTTTCAGTTCACGTTATTAGTTGGGTGATTCTGACCAACTTCTTAGTCTCTCATAGTATTAGTCAAATGATCATGGGCACAAAATGCAAATACATACAAAGGCTTAGTTAGCACAGTATTATGCAATAGATGCTTTAAAAAATAGGTTAAAAAATTAAGGTCACTTCCAACTCCAGAATATCAAAAATAAGATAAAATAAATGCGACCATTTAGCATTATTAAGTAATCAGTTTAGCCCAATTTGTCACACCTAACAAAACAAGGCCCATTGTTAGTTTTCTGTTCCCACCTCTCACACTATAAATAAGGGGACTCAGAGTACATTAAAAGTCCAAGCACTGAAAAAATAGAGTCCAAGCATTGGACCTTTAAAGACTTTAGCAAGACATTAATAATGAAACTAAAGAAAAGAAAAATTACATTTTGATAAATCTGTACTAAACAGAAACAGCAAGTGAGCAATAAATAATCTGTGAACTATGAAGAACTATCGTATATTTTCTTCAAAGACCACTGCTTTCTTTCAAGGGTTGTTGGAATTATCAGAACATTTTGATTTCACTGCCCAGAAATTCAACATTATCTTCCTGAGATAACAAAAAATACATACAATTCAGATAAGACTGCTTTCAAAGTCACTGCTAAATAAATAAACAAATGAGCAGATAATCTGGGTGTTCCACTCAACCTTTTAAAAATAAAATTTACACAAGATAGTTTCAAAAAAGTTCCTAGAAAAATTCCTTTATCCTTTTTTTTTTTTTTAAAACAAGTCTAACTACCACATCATGGAAGAGAACCTAGACTCAGGCGGGTGTATTAGGCATGTTTCCTGCATGGTTGGTCTCCTCAGGCATTGTCCAGGGGACTCTGAGAAGCTGTAGGAATATGCAGGTGCTGCCCCAGGCTTGATCTCCGACGCTGTGGAAAAGGACCCTACATCCCAGGGCACTGAGTCCTAGACAGAGTCCCAGAGGAGTGACCTCCCAGGAATGTCCAGCTCGGGGTCTATTATCTTTTAAGCTCATTTTCCCTGAAAATTTTGAAGTCCCTTCATAGGCTCCCAGAGGCTATCATGGGATAAGCTTCAAAGAGAGTTCATAAACTCATCTCTGCTCCTTGTGTTCTTTCATACTGAAGGGATAAGTGCTTTCGAAACGCATATTTGCAATTAAGATCATGTGTCTCATGTAAGCACTATTACTTATAAAAGTACCTACACCGGGCTGAGCCCCGGTGGCGTAGTGGTTGTGCGCGGGACTGCGGCCCACTGGGATGGAGGTTCAATTCCGGCTCCCAGGAGCAAAGGCTGGGCCTCCTCCTCCCACCACCTGAGGGCAGTGATGCCTAAAAAAAAAAAAAAAAAAGTACCTACACCAAGGAAATGGAAAGGTATGAGCATCAAGAATAAGACTGGGAAGATGTGGCCTCTTTAAATGGTAACAGCAATTTTTTGAGCATGTCAAAGAGATCAATGACCCCTGAAAAACACAACTGCTCGGCAGAAACCATTGGGGTCCACCGGGCCAAAGGAGGGACAATCAGAGAAAAATATGGACTCCTTGATTTTATCACTTTTGCCTCCCCTGGTAAAATGTAATCTTTTGGTGATAAACTAAGAGCTGAACTCTGGGAGCAAGGGAGCTGACTTTTCATGACACGGTGGGGGGTGGGGGTGGGAGTGGGAGAATAAGTGAGCGTATGGCCCATTTTGTTAAATAGATCCACATTTCATTACAGGATCGCCCCCAGACACTCTTCCTAAAATTAAACTTCCTTTTTGGTTGGTAATTATTATATGTCCCACTGATGATTTTTAATGCTTTTATTTATAATAAAGTATTAAAGGGATGGAGGTATATGCAGATCCCACCATTCTGGAGAACTAAGGTACTTCAACAGTTACACCTCTAATGTCTACAACTTGCCTAATTCCACTTTCCAGTTCTGATGGAAATTAATGTTCTCCTATTTCTCAAAATAAGTTCTTCTACCTATAGCTTCCAGCATCTGAGTGCTGCAGGGCACAGCTACAAGACAACCCGGTGACAGCAGGAGGAGACCTGCTAGTGTAGGGACAGAGAGCCACGAGGAACCATGGAGAACTGAAACATTAAAATAAAAAACGGGGGCTGAGCCCCGGTGGCGTAAGTGGTTGAGTGCGGAACTGTAGCCCGCGGGCTTGGCGGTTCAAATCCAGCAGCGGCTGGGTAGCGCCCACGACCACCAGAGGCAGTGATGCCCACACAATAAATAAATAAATAAATAAATAAATAATTAAAAAAAAAAAAAACGGGGATGTAAAGCATGACTCAGTTAACAGATCTTTTCTCCAGAGGGCACCCGGGATGTCTAACTCACAATAAAATGTGTTCTAACAGGTTTTCCTAAGATAGAGGACCAGAGTGAAAGAAATCTAAACATTCCGGGCCAAGAGATAAGAGGTCAACCCACCATTTGAGATAGGCATAGAGGGCTAAGGGCTAAGACAGAGGGGAGAAATGGCCAGAGGAGGCTGCTGGTGTAGCGCTCTGCCAATTATCCACACATAATATTTAATTCCATTGCCAAAAACTTATCTAACTCAACTGATCAACAAATACGGCCGAAAATTTTATTTTTTTTTTTGGGGGGGGGAGAGACCTTGTCAAAGCATTTATTTTTTTATTTTCATAAGACAAAGCAGGGAGTGAGAAGCAGCTGGACAGTGCAAGCTAGTGGGTGCTTGTTAAGAGTAGGGGTGCTGAACTAGGGAGTTGAGCAGGGGCAGCAGCACGATGTGGAGTGCATGCGTGGAATGAGGAGACTAGACAGGTGACCGGTAGTTCTAAGAGTAGCCGCAGGAGGCAGTGGAAGCAATGGCAAGGGAGGGGGGGCAATTTTCTCGTAATATTTAAGCTTAGGGCTGAGCCCCTGTGGCCTAAGTGGTTGAGTGCGGAACTGCAGCCTGCAGGCTTGGCGGTTCAAATCCAGCGGCGGCTGGGTAGCGCCCACAACCACCAGAGGTAGTGATGCCCACACACACACAAAAATAAATATATATTATATTATATATATATTTATATATATAAATATATTTTATATTTTAAATATATTATATATGATATATATATTTAAGCTTACTAGATAACTGTCTTTCTCTTAGAAGTTAGGTGTGTGTGGAGAGGGGATGTTTGGTCTTTTCCAACAATTATTAAAGGGTAAATCACCTTATCTAGGAAAATGAAAAGCCAGCTCTCTAAACTGTATATCAGTCGTTTGTAAAGTACAACATTAACAGCACCATATCCGAAAATTCCCTTCCACCTACAATCCTTCCTTTTTCTGGATCTCTCAAAGTCCCCTGGGCAGGAAGTGGCTGAACAGAGGTAACCATCCAGCCCGCGGATCAATTGAAAATTACACTGCAGTCCTTCCCTCTACCCGCAGGAGCCCCCAAATTGCTATCTGACTTTAGAAAGCTAGTTGCAGAAAGGGGCTAGGAGATCATAACCACTCAACCTGCCGCCTTAGCGTGTCAAGGCTCCAGCACTTAACAGAAAACCGAGAATTTCAAAAAGGCACCCCCTGGCTCAGTTTCCTCCCGCAGCAGCGTGCTGCATTTAAAGGAAGAGGCGAGATAGTTCCATGCCACAGGAAGCGTGAGCGCTCACCACGTGGGAAGCCTGCGGAGGGAAAAGCACTAGAAGGCGCAGACCCAGTCAAAGGCTCTTTCCATATGTAAAACGCCCTTGCCCGCTGGCAGAGCGGCAGCGAGGGAGGCCTGGGAGGGCACGCGAAACGAGACGTGGAAACGGAGAGCAAATAGGCCTTCCAAAATGTAAGAAGGGCAAGAAGCACATTGAGAGGGAGGAGAAAAAGGGGCCCAAGAGGGGGGACAAACCTGTAAAATAGAAAACATAGTAAAGGCCAAATGTCAGAGAAAAGGAAAGAAAGACGCGTGCACTAATGAAAGCTGCCACAGAACAAGCGAACCGGCATCAAAAGACGGAAGCCGAAAGCTGGAAAGAGAAAGAAGCGATGAGTGGAGCGTATGGACGTGAGGGCAGCAACGCACAACAGGGAAGGGGAGATAGCGTCTCACCCCGGGGTGGGGGAGGGGAGGGGCCAAACCAGATAAAGAAGATTGGAGGAGGGGGAGAAACACAAAGGGCAGGGCCAGTGCGGATCCAAATCTCCAACGTAGGAATTCTGGGAGGAGAGCACTTTGGGCAATAGTTAACTCTCCTGACAATAAGTGGCTGGCGGGCCCCGAGTTTGAAGTTTGGGCTACTGATTATTTGCCGGAAAAAGGGACAGTGCCAGCCATCTCTTGTATACCTTGAGTCTGGAGCTTAAGTGAAATCATAAAACGGCTTTAAAGCCTAAAGTTGACAAGCTAATTAAGATGCCTTAATTGAGAAGGGAGGGGACTTGAGTTTTAACATATGTAACCAAGGTCGGGGAGGGGGCGGGGGGGGGGGGGGGGGGGGGGGGGGGGGGACGGAGGGAGACCAAGAAACCACAGATCCCATAATCTCAGAGTCCTTGGAAATAACATCGACCAAACCCCAAATGTGGCATTTATGTATATCCCCGTACGTACAGCTCTTCTTTAATTGTGGCCATAAATTCCTCATATGCCCTAAACAACCCTAATCCGGCTTGGTTGAGAAGCTGCATTTCCATTTTCATTTTTTTTTTTTTTTTGGGTGTCCTGAGCACCAATAGCCAATGCTTTTATGACAGCATTCTACTTGGAGGGCGGGTGGAAGATGGGGAGGATCTAGGACGCCTGGGTTCAGCGCCGGCCAGAAGTTGCAGCTGGATCCCTCCAACTTCCACCCTGCGGCCTGGGGCACCCTGCCCCCCCCCCCCGGATTTTAACGCCACATCTTTTCCTTGCCTCGAGGTCTCGAAACACTTTCCTAACACTTGTTCATTAATCAGTCGTAACCATAATATCTGCACGAGGCTCCATTTCTCCTGCCCCAGAGGGTGGCGGGCGCGGAGGGGAAGTGGCCCAGAAGGTTAGCTTGGGAGGAAGAGGAGCTGGGGATCGGAGAGCGCCTTCTAGCTTCTTCTCTTTTTCCAGCCAGGACACTCATTTCTCCTGGGTCAGAAATACCCGGGGTTAGGGTCCCTCTTCACCGAGCGGTTACCGGCTTCGACCAGCTCCTTGCGGACCATTTCACTACGGGATGTGGCGCTCGTCGCCTTTCTGGAAGTGAAAATGGGGCGGGGGGGTGGGGGGCGCTGAAGGAAGGAGGGGAGTGGGAAGTGGGAAAGAGGGAGTGGGAAGAGCGCAGAGTGCGCGCGCGCACTCCAGCGCTCCAGCCCTGCTCCCTTCCCCGACACGTGAAGTGAGGGGGGCCCTAGCCACTCCTTCTGCCCCCCCCCAGTGAGGCCCCCCCACGTGCCACACGGCCGGTCCCCAGCACCTCTCCCCGCTCCTCCCACCCCCGGTTGGCTCCGATCCGACCCGCGCGGCACTGGGGAGCCCGCACCGCCATCGCGTCGGAGACCCAGGGATGCTATAAAACATTTTGCCTAAAGCCATTTCCACAGAGTGTACAGGCAAACCTCTCGCCCCGCCGCCACCCTGGTAACCCCAACTCGCCAGCCCCTCCACTGCCCCCACGCCAAGTCCCTGGCCCAGGACCCCGCCGGACCGTCGGGACGCAGGGCTCCCCGCACCAGCGTGCCAGTGAGGGGCCCCCGCCACTAGCACAGCCTCGTCCCCCGCCTCAACCGGGGGCACCCCAATCCCCGACGCTCCGGGGAAGCGCTGCAAGAGCCTGGGGCCCCCCAAGGACCGCCCCTCCCAGGCCCACTTCCAGCCGAGCGCAGGGTCCCGGCCGGAGGCGCCCCTCGCCGCCCCCGCCTGTCCCGCGGCCGAGCCCCCGGGGCTGAGGGCCAGGTCCCCTGGACGGAGCATTGTTTGCCTCCTCAACCCCCCGCCCCTGGCCGGGGGTCGCAGCGGGGAGCAGGCCCACCCGTAGCGTCCGGGGGGGACCCGCAGGCGCCGACGCCCCGCTCCGGTCCGGTCCCGCGCCCGCGGCGGGCCGCTGCGCACCTCCTCTGGCCTCCGCGCGGGGTCCCGCTCCCCTCCGGGTCCCCTGGCCCGGGCAGGGCCTGAACTCACCGCCGTCCCGCGGGGGCTCCCCGGGCTGAGCGCGCCCCTCGGGCTGGAAGCCGGCAACAGCCTGGGGCAAACTTTGCAATCCCGCGGCTTCGGCCACACTCCGGGGCCCGGTGTCCCGGCGGGCGCGAGGGGAGCGGCGGGGCCCCTGGCGGACAGCTCCCGGCTCCTGGCGGGGTCAGGGCCAGAGCCCCCCGGGCGAGCAGGGGCTGGCCAAAGGTCCGCAGTGGCCAGGCAGGTCGAGCTGCATGGCTGTGGCGGGGCAGGGGGCGGCCAGAGGAGCAGCCTGGAGCGGAGGGGCCGGCGGCCGCGGGCCCAAAGCGGCGCTGGGCAGGAGCGCGCCGCCGAGCCCTGCCAGGTCAGCCCCTCGGAGCAGCAACTTCTCCCCGGGACAGACCTCGGCGAGTGAAGCTGGGTCGCAGCCTTCGCGGGACCCCGGACCGCCGAGAGAGAGACAAAACGTGAGCTGGATTTCCCCAAAGCGGAGCGGGACTCCTTGGCCGACCCTCACACCCGCCCCACCTCCCCCACCCCCTTCTTTGACTCTTCCCATAAAGGAGGAACTAGGAACCAGTAAGAGGTTTGGTCAAGGTTTCCTTCTCATTGCTTCCCCACCCCCCTCACAGGCTGAAAAAGGGGCATTTTCAGGGTCTCTATATTGAATGTTTCCAACATACATGAAGGGGTACCAGGATAGAGTCTACTTGCCCAGCAAGACCTAGGTTAAGAGCAATAGAAAATTCTTCAGCAGCAAAGAGAGGAAAGTGGGCAATAGCTGTTTTCTTTTCACTTTGACTTTTGTAGATGAAGAGATGAAAGCACAGGAAGAGAAAAGAAGTTTCGAATACTCAGTGGCATTAAGTCATAATTAAGATGAGCATGAAAAAAAATGTGCATGAATTTCTCTTAAATGTTTGATGCCTGTTGGTTCTTCCAGCTGTCATGACACAGACAACATACTCCAGATGTGTGATGGGGCGTGGGGTCTGGAAAGTGTTGTCCTGCAGAGACCAATCCTTCAAGTGAAGGACTCTGCTGAGGAGAGCAGACTCATTCCCTCCTGGGCCTTCATGCCATTCCCCATAGACGACAAAAGGGCACCAGAGAACCAACCATCTGTGGACTTTCAACATTTCTCATTCGCTGTCTCCATTACGTTTATTCTTGAGTTACTTGATACTTAATAGGCCCAAACCTGTCATTTAGGCCAATCTCCCCTCCTGAAACACACATTCTCCTTTTTCCATTTGCCGTGGGGAGTCCCTGAAAACACCGTGGGTAGCCAGCACCTCTGCTGGACCCCCCACCCCACCCCACCACCACCACCACGCTGCGACCATTCGACCAGGGTTCCCGCTCTTACCAACTGCTCACAGTGGAAGGATCTGATCTGGAAATGCGACCTCAATATGTGCCCTCATTTTTTCCTTCAGTTCACGAGGGATTCTTCAAGCTTGACTAAGTCAGCGGTTCTCAACCTGTGGGTCACAACCCCTCTATGGGTGGAAAGACCCTTTCACAGGGGTCGCCTAAGACCACTGAAAAACACATACAGCAAAACTACAGTTAAGAAGTAGCAACGAAGGTAATTTAATGGTGGAGGTCACCACAACTTGAGGAACTGTATTAAAGGGTCACGGCATTAGGAATAGGGGCTGAGCCCCAGTGGCATTGAGTGCAGGACTGGGACCCATTGGCTTGACTGTTCAAATCCAGCAGTAGCTTTCCGGGAGCAAGGCTGGGTAGCTACCACGACCACCAGAGAGCAGTGATACCCCCCCACCCCCCGAAAAAAAGGAAGATTGAGAACTACTGGACTAAGTGATCTTTGAATGAATGGGTTATCCAAGACTGCTACCCAACAGAAGAAACAATGTCAACTATTTGTTGTACGTAAAATTAGCCTTTTTTTTTTTAGATTGTAGTTTTGGGGTATCACTGCCCTCTGGTGGTCATGGGAGCTACCCAGCACTGCTCCTGAGAGCCGCCGCTGGATTTGAACCGCCAAGCCTGCAGGGTGCAGTCCCGCACTCAACCACTTATGCCACCAGGGCTCAGCCCAAAATTAAACTTTTTCAAGTGGATAAAGACACATTTCAGCCTGTTCATTACTGCTTTGCACATACCCATTTTAGACAAACTTAAAAAAATAATTTCAAGAAGGCCTAAGTAAATTGAAAGTCATTCTTTTTGTTTTTTTGTTTTGGCATCACTGCCCTGGTGGGAGTAGGTGGCAAGCCCAGCCTTGCTCCTGGAGAGCTGCTGCTGGATTTGAACCACCAACCCTGTAGGTACAGTTCTGCACACAACCACTACGCCTCCGGGACTCAGCCAAAAGTCATTCTGTGTTCATGGACTAGAAGACAGTGTTTCTGAGTTGACCAACAACCCACAGTAATCTAGATTTAACTTGAACCTATCAAAGTTTCAACAGCCTTCTTTGAGGATACTGAAAACCTCAAATTCAAATGGAATTTCAGGGAGCCTCAAATAGGAACCCCCCAGTGCTAGCCAGTTGATTCTAACTCATAGCAAGCAGCCCTAGAAGACAGAGTGCGGCTGTTCCTAAGGGTTTCTGACCCGAAGTCCTACAGGAGCAAAAGGCTGCCTCTTTCTCTCTCTGAACAACTGAAGGTTTGAAGGGCCACTGTTTTGTGGTTAGCAGTCCAACATTCAAACCACTCAACCACCAGGACCTTCCTTTGAAGAACCAGAGTAATCTGGAAAAAGTAGAAGAAAATAGGAAACCTTGTATTTTTATTTCAACATAATCTAAAACTATAGTAATCCAAACCATCTGCACCAACATACGAATTGGCAAATAGGTCGAGGGAATAGAAATGTAATGGAGAGTCCCAAAATCAGCCCATGTTTCTGCTGTTCGTTCTAACACACAGCACCCCTATGGACAACAGGACGAAGACCGCCCAGTCTGAGCCGTAGAGTTGCTCTGATGTTTGAGACTTTTGTTTCAGCCCTTGTGTCCACTCACCTAAGAGTCTTTCTCTTTTTCACTGACCCTCTACCTTTCCAAGCATGTTACCTTTTTCTCGGACGGTCTCTCCAGATAAGATGTCCAAAGCAAAAGACAGAATGGTAATAAGCATTCTGGCTGTACTCCTAAGACAGATGTGACTGTTCTTTTGGCAGTCTATGGTAATTTCCATAGTCTTTGCCAGCACTGTAATTCAAATGCACCAGTCCTTCTCCAGCCTTCCTCATTTGTGGTTCAGCTTTCTTTCTTTTCTTTTTATGGTTCAGCTTTCACATGTGTATGAGGCCATTTAAGATACAATGGCTTAAGTCGACGCACCATAGCTCTTTAATACTTTAATGAGTTCTTGGGCTAGAGATTTTCCCCATGCATAACAAAGTATATGAAAAGATGTTCAACCTCATTAGTTCTGAAACCTCTTGAGGACAGAGTAGAAGTGCTCATGGGTCTTTTAAAACTGTGACTCTTGACTGGAGCAGACTGTCATGTCAGCCTTTGACTGAATGACTGGTCGGTGTGCACCACTGACCTTTCAGGAACAGGTCTCCTACTCGGTCATCAAAACCCCAAACCAAACCCACTGCCCTCGAGTTGGTTCAGACTCGGAGGGACCCAAATATGGTTTCCGAGGCTACACATTTGAATGGAAGCAAATAGCCTCACTTTTCTCCTAGGGACCTTAAAAGTCAAAATATTAATCATCAAGGAAATGCAAATCAAAACCAAAGTGATACACAGGTAGCCCTGGAATTACAACAGGGGTCCTGTCAAATTGTTCCTTTGTGAGTTGGTTGCAGTGTAAGTAAAGAATCTCATTATTTTCTTTTTTGGGAGGGGCATCACTGCCCTCTGGTGGTGGGAGTAGAAGGCCCAGCCTTGCTGCTGGATTTGAACCTCCATCCCAGTGGGCCGCAGTCCCACACTCAACCACTACGTCACCGGGACTCAGCCAAGAATCTCATTATTTTTTTATTTTTGTGAGTTTTTTTCCCTTAATCACTGTTGCTTTTTTTTTTTTTTTAGGCATCACTGCCCTCAGGTGGTGGGAGTAGGAGGCCCAGCCTTTGCTCCTGGGAGCTGGAATTGAACCTCCAACCCAGTGGGCCGCAGTCCCGCGCACAATCACTACGCGACCGGGGCTCAGCCCACTGTTGTTTTATATGATCCATATCTTTATAAATAGAATCTTTATTTGTTTTTGAATGTCTGAGAATTCCATGCTACAATATTGTACATATAATTAATGATAAGAAGTAGAAAAAAGAAAGAATTAAAAAGTCCTTCGTGCACTGTGTCAACCAGAATACCTAGTAAGTTGGAAAATACCTTCACTCACCTCGTTAGAATGGCTATCATTAAAACATACAAATAAAAAAAACCAACTGAGGAAGTACATGTTAAAGATATGGAAAGATTAGAACTCTCATTCATGGTCGGTTGAACTGCAGACATGTGAAAAAGTCTGGTGATTCTCAAAAAGTTAGAATTACCATATGATTAAACATTCTCACTCCTAAGAATTTTTTGGTTTTGTTTTTTGTTTTTGGGGCATCACTGCTCGCCGGTGGTGGGAGTAGGAGGCCCAGCCCCACTGCTGGAATCGAACCTCCGTCCCAGTGGGCCGCAGTCCCGCGCACAACCATTACGCCACTGGGGCTCAGCCCCCTAAAAATTTATCCAAAAGAATCTAAAAGAAGTATTCAGACATTTGTACACCAATGTTCATGGCAGCATTATTCAAAATAGCAAAAGATAAAGCTATTCAATTGTCCAACATCTACTATTGTGATAAACAATGTGATCAATCCATATAATGGACAACTATTCAACCATTAAGAAAATGAACTTCTAAAAAATAAATAAATAAAAAGAAAAAAAAGAAAAATGAACTTCTAATATATGTTATAGCATGTAGATGTCTAATACATGCTATGACATATATTAGAACCTGGAAAACATTATGTTGAATGAAATAAATCAGAACCAAAGGCTAGAGGCTGAGCCCTGGTGGTGTAGTGGTTGAGTGTGGGACTGTGGCAGGCGGGCTGGGCGGTTCAAATCCAGCAGCAACAAGGCTAGGTAGCTCCCACGACCACCAGAGGGCAGTGTTGCCCAAAAACAAACAAACAGAACCAAAGGCTAAATGCTGTATGATCTCAAATGAAATTCTCAGAAAAGATCAATATATAGTTAATAAAATTTTATCAGTAATTAGCAGGGGCAGTGGCAAATGGGGAGTTATTACTTGAAGATGTTACTAAGGGTAAAAAAAAAACTTTGGAAGTGAATAGTGGTAAGAGTTGCATAACCCGGTTGAGCCCCAGTGGCGTAGTGGTTGCGTGTGGGACTGCGGCCCACGGGCTTGTCGGTTCAAATCCAGCGGCAGCTCTCCAGGAGCAAGGCTGAGTAGTGCCCACAACCACCAGAGGGCAGTGATGCCAAAAAATAAGAGTTGCATAATCCAGTGAATTTAATTAAACTCTACCACTAAATTATGCATATAAAAATCGTTAAAAAGCAAATGCTTTGTTATACATATTTTAGCACAGTTAAAAAAAAAGAGAGATTTTAATGAAAAAGGTGGAAGAAAAATAAACTAAGTTGACGTTCTGAGATAGAGAGAAAATGATCAATACCAGAAATGATTTTTTTTGTTTTTGTTTTTGTTTTTGTTTTTTGGGGGGGCATCACTGCCCTCAGGTGGTGGGAGTAGGAGGCCCAGCCTTTGCTCCGTGGAGCTGGAATTGAACCTCCGTCCCACTGGGCCGCAGTCCCGGGCACAACCACTACGCCACCGGGACTCAGCCCAAGCATTATATTTTAGTTATAATCTTGAAAATGGAATGTTTTAGATTATAGTCAACTATACCCCAAATCAAGAAATAGCTGAGTGTAGTCCCAGAGAATCTATTTTGGGGCAAACTTGTTCATGCCAACTTTACCAGCTCACTCATTCGGTTGTACTCCAAGCTCAGTCTGAGCCCAGAAGTCCCCTCCTCTGCCCTCTACCTCCTCAAGATCCATTACCCATTGTCTCTATTCTTGCTTGCCAGCCTGCAGAATTCTGTTGGAATCTTAGCCAGGTGCAAAATCTCCAAGCCTAAATCTTTCAGAACTTTTTCAAAAAAACTCCTCAGCAATCCTTATTGTGGGTTTTCCAATCTTTTCTTGCCATATAGTAAGTTTTAAACCTTCGTTCTTCTCATCACCAAAACTATTCTCAGGCCAGATTTCAAGAGAAACCCTGGAGCAGAATATTTTCTTTTTTTTTTCCTTTTTTTGGGGGGGCCATCACTGCTTTCTGGTGGTGGGAGCAGGAAGCCCAGCCCCACTGCTGGAATTGAACCTCAATCCCAATGGACCGCAGTCCCATGCACAACCACTACGCCACCGGGGCTCAGCCCCCAAAATCTAAATGTTATCTCCCCAGTATAAAGCCATTCATAGCTTCACTTCCAAGGGGCTCTCTGAAGTTTTCAAGTTGCAAGTCTTACCCATTGTCACTGAGTCAGTTCCAACTCATAAAGGCCATATAAAACAAGAAGTAGAACCACCCTTGGGGGTTTCCAAACTTGTACATTTTCAGGGAAATGAATTATCTCCTCCCCCCCCCCACCCGGTGTCTTTGAACTGTCAACCTTATGATTAGCAGCCCAGAGTGTAACCAGCTTTGCCACCAGAGCTCCTTGGAAGTTTCCAAGATCTTTTAAATTCAACATCTTGAACACTACATTATTATTAAAAATATTTGTGTGGCTGAGCCCTGGTGGCATAGTGGTTGTGCGCAGGACTGCGGCCCACTGGGATAGAGGTTCAATTCCAGCTCCACGGAGCAAAGGCTGGGCCTCCTACTTCTACCACCAGAGGGCAGTGATGCCAAAAAAAACATATATATATGTATATATATATATATATATATAATTGTATCAACTGGCTCCATTAAAAAAACAAAAACAAGACAAAGTAATACAAACTACCATTTAGCCAATACTGACTCCTAATGACCCTGTGTGATGGGTAGTTCTGCCCTGGGAGTTTCTGAGACTGTAACTGTTTATGGGGTATATAGCCCCTCCTTTCTCTCAGGAGTGACAGATGTTTTCAAACTGCTGACTCTGGGAACTGCAGCCCACAGATAACTATTATACCAACACAGCTCCTTACTGTCTCTTATAACTTCTGGCTTTCTCCTACGAACTGGCTACCCGTCAGCTGAGCCCCGGTGGCACAGTGGTTGTGTGTGGGACTGCGGTCCACAGGGTTGGTGGTTCAAATCCAGCAGGAGCTCTCCAGGAGCAAGATTGGTCCTCCTACTCCCACCAGCGGGCAGTGATGCCCACTAAAAAAAAACCTGGCTGCCCTTTCTCTACCCCATCGTAGGCTCACCATTCTCTTCCTAGTCATGAAATATTGCAGGGACTATAGACAGCCCTATACTCTCATTCTCTCTCCTTAGCCACAACTTACTAATGATACCTCTCCAATTCAGGCTACTCTATATGGATTCCACTCTTTGATATCTTTTTTTTTGTTTGCTTGTTTTGTTTTGGGGCATCACTGCTCTCCTGTGGTGGGAGTAGGAGGCCCAGCCCCACTGCTGGAATTGAACTTCCGTCCCAGTGGCCCGCAGTCCCGCGCACAACCACTACGCCACTGGGGCTCAGCCCTCTTTAATATCTTCTGGATAGCTCAAATATATCTTCAAATCCAGTGGATCCAAACCAACCAATTCATGTTGGTGCGTGTAATTCTGCAAACCAACAACATCTATATTCTGAAGAGTCAGACCTCAGTGAATCAATCTAGTTAAATTACCAGAAAACTAAGAATCATCCCTGACATCTCTCTCTCTCTCTCTTTCTATCTTCTTATTTAATCCATCCCCAAGTTCAGTCCACTTTACCACTTCAATCTCTTCCAAATTCATCCATTTCCCTCCACTGTCATAGTCCTCAATCTAGATCAAGCTATCCCTTCTTGGTGATCAACCCATTCACTAGCAATAATCCACTCCTGCCAGCTTTCATCCCTATTGCAATCTCCAAGCAGTGAGTAAATGACCTTTGGGAGATTTAAATTGCCTTATGTTAATCCCAGCATAGCATTATGTTGCTTTTAGGATCATGACAAGACTTCCTCAGTGGCTAGAAGACTACCAATGATTTGACCTTGACCTATGCTCAATCTTTTTTTGTTTTTGGGGCATCACTGCCCTCTGGTGGTGGAAGTAGGAGGCCCAGCCTTTGCTCCATGGAGCTGGACTTGAACCTCCATCCCAGCGGGCCGCAGTCCCGTGCACAACTGCTACGCCACGGGCTCAGCCCCGACCTATGCTCAATCTTATCTCACATTACATGCTAGTGCTTCCCATTTCTGCCCCAATGGCTTTCTCCAGTTCTCAAAAAGGAACCGTTCTGATCTTAC
>PVJH01014462.1:0-56667 GCA_004026705.1 Nesogale talazaci
ACACTGACCGCCTGCGGCACACTGATTGGGCTCAGTTATGGGGAAAGCTCAGGGGACGTCCGAGGGCCGACCGAGCATTGAATTTCTATTGTTGATAGTGTTGTATAGGTCCAGACGCACTCGATGGTCCCTAACAAGAAGAACATAGGATTGCCCATAGTGATCTCTATCTACTCCACTTCTAACCTTTGCGGTCAATCTGGCTATTACAGGGAATGTACATTTATACCTTTAGAGTTCTGTATCTGATATTGGTGTCTGGTATATTTTAATGCAATGCTGGGATGATTAATGTGATACACTGGGTCTTGTTAACATTTGGGGACCACCATTATTCTGTTCTTCAAGAACTGATCTTCCTCTGAATCTTTTAAATAGCACTTTTAAATAAATAAAAATGAAGGAGTTCTGGTGGTGCAGATGATTAAGTGCTTGTCTGCTAATAGCATGGTGATCTGAACCCACTTAACAGCGTGGAGGGAGAATGACATGGTGATTTGCTTCTGCAGTGGTTACAGTCATGAACACCCTCTGGTACAGTTGTGCATTTCCCCATGGGATTGCTTTGAGTGGAAAATGACTCAGCGTACTGAACAGCAGCAACAAACTAAAAGCAACAAATAAACATCAAAGCTTTTTTCCTTAGTAAACTTGAAAACTGTACAGAAATAATTACTTTCATAGGCTTTAATAAATGGAATAAGTTCAATGATACATAGATTCATCAATTTGAAATGTTTAATTTTTCAAGTTGATATCTACTTTGTTTTATCCCCAGACCAGAGGAAGAATCTTCCTCGTCCTCCAGTGATGAAGATGAAGATGACAGGAAACAAATTGATGAGCTACTAGGAAAAGTTGTTTGTGTGGATTATATTAGCTTGGATAAAAAGAAAACACTGTCGTTTCCTGCATTGGTGAGTAACTTCAGTGTAAAAGTAAATTTTTTGGCAGGGGCATCAGTGCCCTCTGGTGGTTGTGGGAGCTACCCAGTGCTGCTCCTGAGAGCCGCAACTTGATTTGAACCGCGAAGCCCAGAGGCAGCAGTCCTGCACTTAACCACTTATGCCAACAGCGCTCAGACCTAAAAGTAAAATTTTTTCAATGATAAAGTTCATTTAAAATAATTTTAGTAATGTTTTTTATATGTATAAACTGGGAATATGTTTTGTTTTTCCATTATTTATATCACACACAGTACTTTTGAAGTTGCCATAGAGTATAAGGAACTGTTGAGGTCTTTCACAAAGATAAACTTCCAGACTTTCTATTTGGGAATTCGTTAAAGTGATAGGCTGTTTTTAACAGAAATTTAGGAATACAAATATAAAAGCTCCCAAATCCACTGTGAAGTTTAAACTTTACAAGAAGGTTAGGGGCTGAGCCCTAGTAGCATAGTTATTGTGCGCGGGACTGCGGCCCACTTGGATGGAGGTTCAATTCCAGCTCCACAGGAGCAAAGGCTGGGCCTCCAACTCCCACCACCAGAGGACAGTGATGCACCCCCCTAAAAAAACAAAAAAAGGTTAGAGTCTTGATTGATTGATGGGTAGCTAGAAATTTTTCTCATTTTTCCAAGCGAGATTGTTAGCTTTATTATACTAATATTGTATATTGGGTTCTTCCTATATTTACAGAATTATAGCCTAGTCAAGGTGCTGACATTCTCTATAATAAAAACTTAAATCTGTCTATTTTCAAGATTTTCTCCCCCCAAATTTGCAACCTTAAAGATCACAGACTATATATTTTCAGTTTTTTTGTGTGCTTTCTCAGTTTGCCTTCTGCGATCTTAGTAGGTTCTCAGTGTTGAATTTTGAGGAATATCCTCATCATGCAACTCATATTATGATGTCAGACATTTTTGTAAAATTTTTTTTTAGGCTTTTTCATATAGGACAAACAATGTTCTCACTGTTTGTGTTACAATTTGAACGCCAGGTTTTTTTTTCACATAATTACTAAATAGTTTCTAATGAAGCTATTTAGGGATATAGTCCTCATCTTTCTCAGGTTTAGTTTCTTCATAGCAGTCGAAATAACATGGTAAAGGCAAGTCTGATTATGCCATTCTCTGCTTTAAACTCTTTCCCTGGAGATTTTATCCTAAGAATTCATATGCTCTGTTAGACCTAGGAAAATTAGGCTGTTTGTTTGTTTGTTTGTTTTTGTGGGCATCACTGCCTGTCGTGGTCGTGTGCACTTAGGCTCTTTGTTTCTTATTCAGGTCAAATAAGAATGAGTCACATGGGGGGAGTGAGGGGAAAAGTGAGGAGCTTATACCACGGGCTCAAGAACGCATATGTACCTGGAAAGCAGCGGAAGGTGGGGAGAGGAGAGGTGGAAGTGGAACCATCGGGATAATTGACTCATAACTGCCCCACAAATGAATGAACGATAGAAACTGTGGGAGAAGGGAACTAGAGTTGGTGCAAGATATGAAGATAATAATTTATAATTTAGCAAGGGGTTATGGGGGAGAGAGAGAAGCTGACACCAAGGGCTCAATAGAAAATAATTCTCTGGCAGCATATTTACTAATGTGCTTGATACAATTGATGTATGAATTGTTAAAAGAGCTGTAAGAGACCTTAATAAAAATGATTTAAAAATAAAAATAGATCAGTCACACAAACAAGTTCATTAATAAAAATAGTCATACAGACCTTTTTTTGTTTGGGGAAGTAAGTTCCATTACCTCAGCCCTTTACGTTATCTATTTCTTCTTCTTGCAGTACTCTTTTTTCTTTTTCTTTTTTTTAAACTGGTATATACTTCACATATGCAGCTTAATTGTTCAATTATATTAAGGATATCTGTGCATTCATCACCACAATTAATTCCAGAACATCTTCTTGTACTCGTTCTTTGCGCCCCCCCCCCTTTTTGCAATACATTCTTAAACTGTATCACATACACATATGCATGTTTTTTTGGTCTTATTCCTACTAGTTCTTGAAATGTCAGCTCAATTGTCTTGTCTTTAAGACATATTCAAAGAATTTAGTTATATTAACAATTTAAAAAGTAATGCAATTGATTTGGGAGAAAGATTAGACTGTTTAATCGAGTAAATACTTAAAAAGTTCTAAAACTCAGTTTATTCTGTCCTATAGGGTAGCTATAGACAAAATGTACTAGGTTTGGTTGGAATATATTGAACGCTTATTGTCTAAACTACAATGCCAAATAGTAAAGAAGAATAGTATCAGATTTAGATTTTCTAGAAGTACAGTGCTTGCATGCACTAATTTGTTTGGAATAATTAGTTAGAGGACTAAGTGAAGTACTGACTTCAAGACTCAATTGAAATGACAGGTTTTTTTTAGATGCTTCATATGTATAGAAAACTTTTATCAGTGTATTATTCAGAACACCCCTAACATTCAAGCCATGTAACAAAATAAATTACGGAAATTTATAACTTTATTTTGAAAGAATAGAAGAATAATTATTTTTAGCTCCTGTTTCTGTCATGAGATCAAGTGTCTGTTTGTGTAGTCAGATGAATTTTAGTACATCCCTGAAACAGGACTGTTTCATTTTTTTATTTAGCACATTTAAAATTAAGTAGTACAAATTATTATAAGCTTGCTCTTCATATAGACATGGGTTTTCTTGGAATTAAAATAATACAAATTTATAAAAATCTTGCATTAATATTTCCTTTGGATAGGCTTGCTTCATCCTTAAAAGACAAAAACTAAACATAGACCAGAGAGATCAATACGATTCTCTACCATCAATGAGCAAAGAATGTCTCTGAGGTGAATCAGAGCCAGATACAAATCATAGATTCAGGAATGGATTTGAGGCTCGCACTTTTAAGTCTAAAAACAAGTAGTTCTTATGATTGTGACCTTACCCTCATGAAGGAAACTAACCTTCATGAAGGAAGCCCAGAAGATGATATGCATGCTCGAGTAAAGTGTGGTGAAGGAATTACATAGTTCCAGGCTATTAGATAGAATAGCATCTAGGGTCTTAAAAGCTAGTTTTCAAAAAAAACAGTGTCAACCAAGTCCACCTGGGAGAAAAACACCAACATCTGTGACCTTAGGATTGTACATTTTATCATCTAAAACCAAAGGAGGGAATAGTAGTATCAGAAATAAAATAGTGAGATTCTGGTTTGCTGAAGGGTGTGGGTGACAGTCAAAGCCCAAAATACGTTTGCGGGATCTACACAGGGATTAAGCCTCTAGTGATTGCCCACTATCCATAATTGTGGGATGGTAATAAACTGGCTACGAGAAAAAGAGTATTGGAGTGATGGCTTTAGCTGATTAAAATACTAAATATGACTGGGACAGTTAAAGCTTGTTCTTTATCTCCCCTCTGATGTACTTTGGGCTTGATCTGGTTTTTAATATTTCCTGTTGATTCTTTTTTTTTCATTTTGGGTTTTTTTTTTTTTAAAAGAACTTGTTGGGCTGAGCCCCGGTGGCGTAGTGGTTGTGCGCGGGACTGCGGCCCACTGGGATGGAGGTTCAATTCCGGCTCCCAGGAGCAAAGGCTGGGCCTCCTACTCCCACCACCAGGGCGGTGATGCCTTAAAAAAAAAAAAAAAAAAAAGAACTTGTCATGGTGGTTAGTCTTCTTGAATCTTTGCTATGTGCTTTTCAGTGGTTTTCAGTTTATCAAACCCAGGATTTATGATGTGGATTCAACAAGAAAGTCTCCATCTGTATTTTCCACTGCAGAGTGGCCAAACCCATTCCTCATTTCAATATATTCTATAAAGACACTAGTCCCTGAACTTGGGACTGATGGATATTATAGCCTCAGCCTCAGGTGACACTCTATTCTGCCTCAGTCTGTCTGCACCCCGACACAGAATGAGTCCTACTGTTTGATAACACATGGTTTAGTGTTTGAGTTAATTAGTCTTATAAGATGGAAACAATACAGAGTCACTGCACTAAAAAAAAACTGATTGACATTCCGCTATTTTAGGAATTAGAATATGGTAATGAAAGAAATTTAAGCTGCATTGAAGGCATTAATCAAAAACACTCACTAACGTCACTGCCATTAAGTCAGTACTGTCTCATAGCAACTCCCTGGGTTTTCCAAGACGTTAACTATGTAAAGTAGAAAGCCCAGTTTTTCTTTCATGGAGCTGCCTGTGGTTTTGAACTGCCAGCCATGCGGATAGCAGCTCAACACATAACCACTAAACCCCCAGGGCTTCATAGCAAAAAAAGGCCCCAGGAATTGATGGAATTTCAATTGAAATCACTTAACAACTGATGAAGCACTGGAAGCATTCACTTGGCTGTGCAAGGAAATCTGAGAGATAGCTACTTGTCCGACTGACTTGAAGAGATTCTTGTTTGTGCCATTTTAAAAAAAGATGACCCAGCAGAATGTGCATATTTTAGAACAATGTTATTAATATCTGTAGTAAAATATTGGCTGAAAGATGCCAGAAATTCAAGTTGAATTCAGAAGAGGATGTGGAACAAGGGATATTATTGCTAATGTCTGATGGATTTTTGTCTGAAAGCATAGACTGCCAGAAAGGTGGTTACTTGTATTTTATTGCTTCAGTCGAGGCATTCAGTAGTGTGCATCATGAGAAACTGGATAACTTTGAGAAGAATGGGAACTCTGGAACATTTCATTGTGCTCATGCAGAACCTGTACATGGATCAAGAGGCACTTGTGCAAACAGAACAAGAGAATACTTCATGGTTTAAAATCAGGAAAGTGAAAAAAAATCAGAAAAGGGTGCATCAGGGTTACCCTTTCACCATACTCTCACTTTGCTAGTTCAGTCTGTATGCTGAACAAATAGAAAAGCTGGGTTATGGGAAGCAGAATTATTAACAACTGGCAATATGCAGGTGATACAATCCTGCTTGCTGAAAGTGAGGAGGAGCAAGTGAGCACTTGCTGATGAAAATCAAAGATTGCAACCTTCTGTGTGGAGTACAACTCAATGTAAAGAAGACCAAAAGTCCTCAAAACTAAGCCAATAGGTAGCAACCTAATAAATAGAGGTAAATTGAATTGGTCAAGAGTTTTGTCTTTCTTGAGACCACCAGGCAATGCTCATGGGAATAGCAGCTAAGCGATCAAATTGCATGTTGTATTGAATAAATCTGCACAAAGCTTCTTAAAGTATCGAAAAGCTGGTATTTTCATTTGCCTCATATGCATGTGAAAGATGGACATTGAAAAAGGAAGGAAGACTGAAGAATCGATGCATTTGGCTTCTTGTGGTGCTGCAGAAGAATATTGAAATTACTGTGGATTGCTAAAATGGCCATTCTCTTGAATGAGAATGCTCCGTAGAATCACTTACTTTGAACACATTATCAGCTGAGAGCAGTCCCTGGAAAAGGTCATCATGCTTCGTAAAGCACAAAGAAGAGCAGCAAAAAACAGGAGACCTCTCCACAAGATGGACTAACACACTGGTTTCAGTAATGGCTTAAACATAAGAATGGTTGAGAGGATGGCGCTGAACTTGGTATTGCTTTTTCCTGTTATTCATAGGGTCACTGTGAATTGAAACTGAGCAGAATCCAACAACAGCAGCGAGTACTTGAGAGGTGGATGATTGTAACTCCCCCAGTGGTACATTGGCAGATAGGCCTGGCTTGGTGATCTACGTAAAGATCATAACCATGACACCCCAATAGACCAATTAAACTCTGCATGTGTAGGTACCTCTAAGTGGAAGAGATTCCAGAGCAGCCAACAGTCACAACATTCTCTTAACTTTGATCCAGATCCTGTCATAAAATGATCTGAATTATTCAGAGCTGAAGGCATAACAAGTAGAAATTTTAAGTTACTTCTGTATTGTCTAATGTATTTGTGTAACTTCAAGCTAAGGTAAACTTTTAAATGTAAGCTAATTTTTAAAAGGATCTGAGTAGTAGTTATTTGTGTTATTATTTATAAGTATATGTTTAGATAAAATTGTTTCCCTTTATTTAAGGTGGTGTGCCCTGATTGTAGTGACGAGATTGCTGTAAAGAAGGACAATATTCTTGTTCGCTCTTTCAAAGATGGCAAATTGTAAGTATATCTTTGAAGTTTCAGTCTATTTAAATGGCTAGCTAGAAATATATGCCATTTAATATCTGAAAGGATTTTATATTTTGATTTATTTGTTTTCAATAGTCTAGTTTAATCATTAAGTGATTAAAACTAGATTTTTGAAAGAGTGACCCATTTTTAAAATTTTCTCAAATTGTTGTAGCAATTTACAGTTGTAGGTTTTCTTTTATTTATTTTGTGCCTATACTAGACTCTCAGTTCTAATTTGCCATCGTTTGGTTTGTAAGTGATTTGTTGGGGATAAATTTGATAATTATTTTACTGATATACTTAATGAAATGAATTTACTTAGTTTATTTTGAATATATAATTATGACTTTCTAATTCTTATATTTATACTAAAGGTTGACCTGATATCTATTGAATGACCTTTGATTTTGCTTAAAATAGGTTGTTCCATAGAAAGTTGCTAGTATAAAGATTAAAAGATTAAAACCCATTGCTGATCGATTTAATTCCAATTTTAGCAACCCTGTACTATAAGTGGAATTGCCCCATAATGTTCTCAAACATGTAAATCTTTATGGAAACAGACTACCTCATATTTCTCCCATGGAGCAACTGGAGTTTTATTCAACTGTGGACTTTTCTGTTTTCAGCCAAGTATTTGATTATTGCACTAAAAGAACTATTTTCATAAAAATTACAGACTTGAAAACTGTAAGCCATTTTTGTTCTGCCCTATGGGATTACTGTGAGTTGAAATCAATTCTCCAGCACTGGATTTGGTTTTATTTTTGTTAAGAATGAAGGAGTTATAGAATTTTATGGTTAGAGAAACCATGTTGCAAACTAAGATTAGTTGACTAAGTTTGATCTTTAGTTTTCAAAATCTGAAATGAAGTTTAAAAATAATGTATGTATACAATTTTTAACAAGATTGAGACTATCAAATTTCGAATACTCAACATTGAATACTGGCTTCACAGTATTAAAATATTATTGTTAGTTTTTTATGTGTAATAATGATAAAGTTATATTTTAAGAAAAAATATTTTCTTTTAAAACGTCTGCGGTAAAATATTTTGAATGATACCTTATAATGTCTGCAGTTTGTTTCAAAATAATTTAGTTGGATAGGGAGGAAGTGAATAGATAATTACTTTAGGTGCATAGTTAATACCTGGGGCTTCAATCTTACCTTCAGTTTTACACTCCCTGCTCCGTATATTGGAAACAGAATGATCACTGGTTTAAAGTAGAAAATACATGTGGCATACCGTATGTAGTCGTGTATAAGCCCAAGTTTTTCAGCACATTTTTAATGCAGTTTTTGTGGTAAAATTAGGTGCCTCGCCTGATATTCGGGTCAGCTTATCCTCAAGTATATATGGTATATAATAAAGCCTATCTTAGTTTTGCTTGACTCGGACCCTTCCTTAGAGTCCTTGAGAGGCTTTGAAATACATATTGAAGGTATTTAGGATACATTTTAAATTACGTAATTCCCCTTCACAACTTTTTTGATTAAATCAAGATTATTCTAATTTCATACTTTGACTTTTGGAAAAATGTATATAGTCTTTTCAAATAATTTTATTATTGATAAAAAGTTTTGAGTTTTGCATTTAACCCATTATTTATGAAAACAATGTTTGTAAAACATCCGTTAAGTGAATTTCTTTTGTTGTTTATTGTATATCTTACCATTCTTTGATTTAAAACCATAGTACAATTCATTCATTCATTTATTTATTTATTTATTTATTTATTTATTTATTTTTGGGCATCACTGCCTCTGGTGGTCTGGGCGCTACCCAGTGCTGCTCCTGAGAGCCACCGCTGGATTTGAACCGCCAATCCCACAGGCTGCAGTCCTGCACTCACCCACTCACACCACCAGGGCTCAGCCCCATAGTACTATTTACTGATTTCATTGTAAATGTCAAATTTTCCCCTAATATGTTCAGTATTTTTCTGTGGTATCTATTTGCCTAAACTCTTAATTGAACTCTGTATGTTTTTATTTGTTTCTTATAAATATAAAATATAGCACTTCAGTACCAAGAAAAGATGTCCATGAAATTACTAGTGATACTGTGCCAAAGTCTGATGCTGTACTAAAACAAGGTAGGAATTATTTTAAAGTAAGTTACCACATAATTTATACATTTTTGAAGTGTTTTGAAAGATTAATTCTTTTTGGAAAAGAAAAAGGTTGTCTCTAAATTTGTATTCCTAAAATTATATATGATTCTATATAACATAGTTTTATAGACTTAATTATCTTCCTTATCAAAATAATTAGGGACAATAATCTCCAAAGTGGGAAGTACCTATATCATTGGCTATTATTATAGTGTGGCTTTTGCCTAGACAATGAAACATTGTCTCAATTCTGGCTTTATTAGAATGTACAGAATATTACTTATAGTAAATTTTTATATATTACATATTTATTATGTTCAGCACCTGACACAGATTCTGTAATAATTGTTGAGTACATGATTAGATTAAATGGTTTATAAAAAGTATCTTTTTTGTTTTTTGTTTTTTGCTCTCCAGTGGTGGGAGTAGGAGGCCCAGCCCCACTGCTGGATTTGAACCTCTGTCCCAGTGGCCCGCAGTCCTGCGCACAACCACTATGCCACCGGGCCTCAGCCCTCTCTTTTTTATTTTTTTTTTTTAGGGCATCACTGCCTGGGCGGTGGGAGTAGGAGGCCCAGCCTTTGCCCCTATGGAGCTGGAATTGAACCTCCATCCCAGTGGGCCGCAGTCCCGTGCACAATCACTATGCCACAGGGGCTCAGCCCCAAAAGTATCTTTTAAAATAAGAAACTTTTTGTTTGTTTGCATCATTTAGAAAATGAAAGTAGTAGTACCTAATTCATAAAATTCTTAGGATTTTTGTGATTTGCTGCATAAACAGGCATTTTTCCTGGAACAGAGTAAAGACTTAAATCTCAGGTGTTTTAAAAAATACTTTTATAGGGGGCTCTTATATCTCTTATCATAATCTATACATTCTTCCAATATGTCAAGCACATTTGCAAAATACTACCATCATTTTCAAAGCATTCTTTTTTGTTTGTTCTTTGTTTTGTTTTGAGTTTTTTTGGCATCACTGCCCTCTGGTGGAAGTTGGAGGTCCAGCCTTGCTTCTGGAGAGCTACTGCTGGATTTGAACCGCCAGCCCAGTGGGCCGCAGTCCCGCGTACAACCACTACACCACCTGGGCTCAGCCCCAAAGCATTCTTTTCCCACTTGAGCCCCTGATATCAGCTCCCCATTTCTTCCCCCCTCCCTCCTCCACTCGCCCTACCTCACAAACCCTTGATAAGTTATAGATTATTTTTTGCATATCTTAAATTGTCCTCCATTGCCCCTCATCCACTTTTTTGTTGTTCCTCCCTCTAGGAGGGAGTCCTAGTTTGGTCTTTGTGCTCAGTTCCTTCTTTCTCCCCTACCCTCCCCTCCTCTCCTTGTTATCCCTGAGGAGTTTTATCTATCCTGGCTTCTCTGTGTTGCTGGGCTCTTATCTGTAGCAGTGTGCATGCAGTTAGTAAGCTAGAATTGAGGTCATGATTGTGGGGTGAAGGGAATACCAAAGAGCTAGAGGAAAGTAGCACAGTGGTTTTTGTTTATCATCTTTATTGTTTTTATACAAATCATCTGTCCTGTGTCTTCAGTTCTTATAATTTATGATTTCTTTGCAGCCTTTGATCAGGCGCTTGAATTTTACCAAAGTAGAACTATACCTGCTAACTGGAAGACTGAATTGAAAGAAGATAGTTCTAGCAGTGAAGCAGAAGAGGAGGAAGAAGAGGAGGATGATGAAAAAGAAAAGGAAGATAATAGCAGTGAAGAAGAGGTAAATGAAAATAACTAATGCCTTTTATAATTATTGTTAACAGGTTTTCTTTGTGACCTAGGAGTTGTAATACAATTAATTACTTGAGTATTTTTTAGTATTAGAAATATCTTATAGCAAAAGCTTACTATTCATATTTTAGGCCTTTGCTTACTTACATTAAAATAAAAATATATTCTTTGGAATTACATATTTATTGTAGTTATTCTAGCAACCTCAAAAATATTTCATATCTTGTTAGTCATAATTAAAGAAATAGACACATAATATTAATACAGTGAAACTAATGCCTTTTTACCAACATGTAGCCTGTTCTTACGTCATAAGAGTTTTATATCCACACATTATTGTAGTACTCAGAAACCTATAATCTTCTGTTTAGTATTAAAACTATCTAGTGTGCAAAAATCAAAATAACATTTGGTTCAGAAAAATCTCAGGTCATGTAAACATGTAGTACTCTTGGGCCATAAAATAAGGAAGTAGTGAATTTTTAGGATTCAACTAGCTGAAGCTTTTACCTTAATTGGGACTCTCGGTCTGGCTGTGATAAAGCCTTTCTCCCCAACTATCTGAATGACTTCAGTAAAAAGTTACTTGGTGGGTGTTACACATAATGAAGGATACTGATCATTGACAATTTTATTTATGTATTCAGAAACTGTAATTTACGGTCTGTAATATTTCAGGTAAAATTTTGAAATTTTGCAAATTGTGGTAAATAGTATTAATAAAAATCTAATTGTTTTTGAGATTGTATTTTATCTTCAGTGAACAGTTAATAACAGTTTTCCTTCTACAATCTTTTCTATGTCTGCTTTCTACTTAAAATGAACAATTCTTCTTTTGCTTAGAACCTCTTCAGTTGGTTTATTTTCTCGTCACTTTTGATACATTTATCCCTTTGAACTATACTCTGAAGCTATCTTTATTCTTTAGCTTTATGAAATTATACACCAAACCTTCCTTTTGAACACTATCGCCATGCTCCTCTTTATTTTTCAAAATTCTGCTTATTTGTTACATCTAAAGAGTATTATATGAGTCATCACCTCCCACATCCTCAGGAAAATTAAGTTTTCTATTTACTGATCTAAGCTACTAATAACAACTTGTGTATACTTTTGTCAAGCATACAAAATGTTTCCCACAGACTTTTTGAAGCTTCTTTATGTATATTTTCCCAACTCCCCTTTATTCTGTTTGTTTTCTCCCCTAAGAAATCTATGAAGCTGAGCCCCGGTGGCATAGTGGTTAAGTGTGGGACTGTGGCCCCCGGGCTTGGCGGTTCAAATCCAGCATTGGCTCTCCAGGAGTGAGGCTGAGTAGCTCCCACGATCACCAGAGGGCAGTGATGCTCCCCCCCCCAAACACACACACACACACACACACACACACACACACACACACACACACACACAGAAATCTATGAAGGTCCTCAAGGATAAGGACCTCCAAACTCAAACCATACTCACCACGGACACTTCATAGTGACCATCACCACCATTTTTATCTGTACTCACAGAGTCATTTAAACTTTTTCTTACCCTGACTTTTGAGTAAAATTTTACAGAGCTGCTTCATTTCTCCATTGATTCTTAACACTTAATATAGTTCTCACAATGTATTAGCATTGTTTGCACTTGTTCCCTAGTTTACCATTTTCAGTCATCCTTCTTCCTGTTCCTTCCTTCTTTTGCACTTTATTCCTGGGCAAATACCCTTCTAATTTCATATGGCCGGTTAGTCTCAGGAGTGTATACCTCCCCAAACTTACTGTTCACTTTACAGGCTGGAAGTTGAGCCTTTTGTTCCAGACCTGAAGGGTGTCTTTCTTTAAAGAACTAACTTCACTTGAACATTTTTTGAATAGGAATAAATTTGACACTTCACAAAGTCAAATATTCTACAGTGGGTACATTTAAGGTATTGTCTACAAAATAGGTATCTTTAGGTTTATATCTCACTTTTAGTTATTGGGCTGTGTAGTTTGCCTTCATCTCATGATTCCATTTTGCATGGAAAAATGAAAAACTACTGAATTCTTCCTTGGTTGCTGATTGGACCTGTGTTGTGTTGTGTTGTCCAGTGAGTTCACCCTGCCTGAATTTTGGAAGTAGATTGTGTCAGATCTTTCAATTATCAAACCTATTAATTTATTAGTGTGGCCTTTACAATGATTTTTTTTCTTATTTTGATTTATTTTAACTTGCTTTTTATAAGGACTTTTAAAAAGTTTGTGGGAAAATGAAATTAAAAGATAATGACATTTTCACAGTCTTTTTGAAGTGCTCTTATATTTTAATCTTATAAATTGACAGATCTCACTGGATCATTGGCACTGTTGTGTGAGGTGCAGTCAGTCAGCTGTTCTGATTCACAGCTGTTCTGTACAAGAAATTAAAACTCTTGTCATCTTCAAATTATCTTCCTTTGTGTGAAACCCATCTTTGTAGCCACTGTAGTCACCCATTTTTGTGAGTTCTTCATAATTTTGATGACCCTCTGCTTTCCAAAACATAATATCCGTCTCCAGGGACTGGTCCCTCCTTACCATACAGAAAAAATAAATGAGACAAAGTCTTTCCATTCCCCATGCTGAGGGTCATCTGGCTGTACTTTTACCAGGACATATTTGTTCTTTCTTTTTGCAGTCCATGGTATAAAGAGTATTCTTTACCAAGACCGTAATTCAAATATATCATTTCACCTTAGGTCTTCTTTAGCTATTGTCTAGCTTTCTTAGCTCTATTAGAACATTGACATTAGATTCATGATTTTATCAAGAAAAATTATTTATCTGGATTCATTGAGAATATCACTTGAAAAATATAGTCTTTACTCTTAATATTGAAAGGAGTTATAATTTAAACGCAGTAGTTAAAGCTTAACTGTAGTATATCTGAATCGCTTCCTCTACAGTTGCTCCTAAGAATATGTAGTTCTTAAACAAGAGGCTCCAGAGCTTAGTTTTCTTTTATTTAATTAACATCTGCCATAGTGCCTAAAGAGTTACTGTTCTCAAAATCCACAGGGATGGTTCGACTCTGTCCTATAAGGTCACTGTGAGTCAGAATCGACTCCATGACAGTGACCAACTGACAGTTCCTAAATTTACAGGGGCTCAGTAAATGTTTTTGAATGGATAAAAGCCACGGAACTCAAGAATACTTCCATCTTACCTACTACCCTGCTCCTTGCAGGTTGCTTCAGGACCAGCTCCCTCCTACCACAGCCCCTGGCCACAGCAGCAAGAAGCTAGTCTCTCTCCCTTGTAATTGATAAATCTGGGAACTATTTTATTACTTGAAGATTTCCCTAAGTCTGAATCTTCAGGTATTGTAGATCAAGTTTGTTCCCCACTCTACTGATTTCATAAGCTTGAACTGTCGTACAGTGGGGCTCTTTATGATGGAGACAGGCAATTAAAGTAATGGCACCCAAATTTGTAGAGTTCCTTAAGGAGCAATAATAGGTTAATTTTGGTGTTAAAATTTGACCCATTTTAATATAAGAGAAAGATCGTTTTCTTAAGTCTAGAACCCTGATTTTAAGGGTAGATTTCTACTTCATTAAAAAGCTCACTCACATCTTGATAGTCACTTTTTTCCACAAACTTTTATAGTTTGTATTCTAATTACTGAGATGCATTTTGGATTACATATGTCTATAAATCATAAAAAGTATAGGGTGTGTATTTTGAACAGCTTAGTATTGACAAATCTTTGAAATATTTTAAGTAGTATTAGTTTGTACTGTTCATAGGAAATCTGTTGGTGTTCTTAAAATGCCTAACCAAACACAATATTTTCTTCTGTGACTAATACTAGGATGAAATAGAACCATTTCCAGAAGAAAGAGAGAACTTTCTTCAACAATTGTACAAATTTATGGAAGATCGAGGTGAGTGGTTATTTTGTTGTTGTTGTTTTTGAGTTCATCATCAATTTTTTTTTTTTCATCATCAATTTTGTAGATGAACAAAATTAAGTACTTTGTTCAGTAGGTCATTTTGTTCAGGTCATTGGCAACTATTTTTTTGTATGCCAATATTACCAACATCAAGCATGATTGTAGTGCTTGTAAAATGAAAAATTTGAAAGTATTTAATAGTTTTTATGGCGATGGACCCATAAATATCTGTAGTTTCCTACCAATCCACTTTCCTACCACTGAGGCCCACAAAGAACCCTTATACAGCGATGACAAGATAGAATCATCGTAAAATTTTAATGTGTACACAAAAATATTTAGTGAAAATCTTTCCCAAACCTATTTACAATAGCTTGCTTTGTGTGTGTGTATGAAGTGTAAAGTATAAATATATGCGTATGTGTGAACATACAATGTCAAGCACATATTCATACTAAAATAGATATTACGTCTTCTTAAGACTCACTTAAGAAGTCTATCTTAAAACTCAAGATAGAACTAGAAGTAAACCATCCATATAGATTTAGAAATAAGAGAAAGATGACACGTCGCATGCGAGACTTGGCATGCTTGGCAGCTTATCAAATTTGCTTAATATTAAAGAAGTGCAAAGATTGGAAGAAAGAGAAATAGGTGTATTATCAATACTATCCATTTAATTTAGAGTGATGACCTACTTAGTCCTCCAAATAGTTATGAACCTTGCTTATCTTCTCCTCTCCTGGAAGACACTAGTACATGTGGTAGAAAGAGTCAGAAAACTTACTTGTTGAAGAAGAGGGCAAAGTACTATTGGAGGTGCTGTTTTGATCTTGGAAGCAATGTCTTTAAATCTGTATTTGTAGAGCTGGTGAGAAACTGTCCTGTCTTCTTTTTCTTTCATAAATTATCATGGCTACCACAATGTAGGAATGGCTTCATTATTTAATATAAATTGCTTTTGAGTCCTATGCTATTCCTTTATTTGACTGGGGTATGTCTAAGAAGGTATATGCTGCTACTTAAGATTTTGTATAAGAGAAGTGAAAGACGGCTTTCATCAGCTTCCCCCTTCCCCTCAGCTGTTGAACCTGCCCGCAAGCTTCCTGAATAAAGCCTGCCATAAAAACTTAAAAAAAAAAAAAGAGAGAGAGAGAAGTGAAAAAGTAAGGAAAATGGATAAAATTTAGTATTAACAAAAATTAATGAAACATGTTTGTCCCAGTCGTTTGTGTTTTACAATGGGTCTTTAAAAAATCCATTTTATTGGGGACTCTTAGAGATCTCATTACAATCCATAATATCAGTTGTATCAAACAAAGCCTACATATGTTGCCACCATCATTTTCAAAACATTTTCTTTCTGCATGAGTCCTTGGTATCAGCTCCTCTTTTTTCCTTCCCTCTCCCACTCCGGGAAACTTGTGAGTTATTGTTTAGAGTAATTGTAAGTCAGTAAAATAGGAAGTTATCAATCTCTCCTGTCAATTGCCTCAATACTTAGGTTTATTTCTTATTTCAAATTTATTCTTTTGTTCCCCAGGGGCATGAAAGCAGAACAAAATAATATAATCTTTCAAAAATTCGATCATTTGTGGTGGGTGGAGAACATAACAAATAGGATTAAGAGACATATATTTGATTAACAAATATTTTTGTTGTGTATTGTTTTAGGATTTTTTTTTATGTACACGTTGGCACTATATATATTTTCAGTGGTTATACTTGAATTCTTTCAACATTTTAAACTTAAAGTGTAGTTTGGTTCTAATGCACTTTGTGTTTTTCATTAGGAACACCTATTAACAAAAGACCTGTTCTTGGGTATCGCAATTTGAATCTCTTTAAATTATTCAGACTTGTACACAAACTTGGAGGATTTGATAATGTAAGTATCACAATGGAAAGTGAAATGATTTTCATGCAGCATCATCTCTCAGGTAGCTACTATTTTGAACTGGTCATCTGTTAATAAATACTTAACAATAAAAAGAAAACAAAGTACTCTCTGGAACTCATTTTCCTCAGACCACATTGAAATTTAATTAAAGATTTAGGTTTGGGTATTTAAAAAAATATTTAAAAAATAATTTACTACTACATTTCCCCAACTCTTGATATAAGCAGCAAAATCATGCCGGTAGAAATTCTGTCTCTTGTTCATTTGACTATAAAAACCTTGAGACCATGGGTCTCCAGATTTTTTTTGTATCCTGATGCTCTTTCACAGAGAGAGACTCTATTTGTTGAAAATATTTAAAGAAACTGCATAAAGTTATACATTCAGTTGAGAGCATTTTGCATCATAAAATGCTTCTTATAGCCAGTAAAATCACTTTGATTCATTTGTAAGTTTCATGGGAACTAATAAAATTTCCCCCCCTTTTTTTTGGTGTGTCTTTATTACAAAATTTAACGTAAGTGTTCAGATGCTTCATTATTTACTATGTCAGCATTTATTTGAAAGTTAAATGGCTTAAATTTTAATATTTGTAATGATCTGAGATTCATTGGAATATATTGAAATTTATTGATGTCATCAACCAAAGTTTTAATTTAGAATTTATTAAGTTTGATATTTTTCAGTCCTTTGAGATTGCACCTAGTAAGTATAAATATACATTCACTCATAAATTAAAAATTATTGCTCCTGGGGTTCTAGTTCGTGTATGCATAGTTTTCTTCCAAACAAAACATGCTTGAACATGTCTCTGTAATCAGTAGATGTATGCAAACAAGTTATCTAAGTAGTCTTAGTCTCTTTAAGGTTTTTTTATAAAAAACAAACAAACAAACAAAAAATAAAACTCCAACCAGTGTTTTCCAAAGGTATTTATTGGGCTAATTAAATTCAAAGCGCAAGGGTTAGTACAGAGGTTATCAGGATTCTGTTTTGGGGATTTCAGAGAGAGAATCCTGATGAGTTTTCTGAAGGAAACAAATTGACCAAGGAGGCTTATTAGAAGTTTTGGAAAATTACATCAAGGAATTTTTTCCGTTACAATGCAGATATTCATTCTTAGAGGATAGTAAGGTCTGTTATGTGAAAATTTCCTTGGAAAACCTTACCTTATCCACCCTTACCGCCCTGATCTCGCCCATTCAGACTATAATTTATTTCCAGAATTCAAAATTTAAAAGGAACATAATTTGAGTCACCTCAAGGATGCCAAAATTATCTTAGTGAAGTGATTGATGTTTATAGACATAGAGGATGAATATGTCAAGAAACAATGACTTCACATTTGGACATTTTTATGTAATGACACATACATACATACATACATACATGCATACACACATGAGGAAATATTAAAACAGTTTTCATGAGGAAAATAAAGCTAAAAATAGTGGAATTTTTTTTTGTTTGTTTTGTTTTTTGTTTTTTGGGCATCACTGTCTTCTAGTGGTGGGAGTAGGAGGTCCAGCCTTTGCCCCTGTGGAGCCACTGCTGGAATTGAACCTCCATCCCAGTGGGCTGCAGTCCCGCGCACAACCACCACTGCGCCATCGGGGTCCAGCCCAAAATAGTGAAATTTTTATGTGAAGATTTTGGGACACATGCATATATACATAAATACTTGTATATATACAAATTATACTTATCATATTTGTGGCTCATTTTCTCCTTTTAATTTGTGAATTTTCATATCATTTTGTCCATTAGATTGAAAGTGGAGCAGTCTGGAAACAAGTCTACCAAGATCTTGGAATCCCTGTTTTAAATTCAGCCGCAGGATACAATGTTAAATGTGCTTATAAAAAGTAAGATAGTGTGTATTCTCGTATGGCTATTTTAAATATTTTTTCCTAGAAAACAAGATTGAATTTACTACAACTGGAGGTAGTTCTTTCTTCTTAGAAGAAATAAAATGTTTTTATTATTATAATTTTTGCCTGCAAAGAGTATTAAATCTGTGAGATATTTTATGAAGGAAGGTTTTTATGGTGAAATAAATGGGATGTACAGCATAAAGTTTTTTTAAAAAGGCAACATTTTAAAATATTTTTGATCATATTATTGGGTGCTCATACAACTCTTATCACAATCCATACATATATCTAATATATATCAAGGACATTTGTACATTTGTTGCCCTCATAATTCTCAAACATTTGCTTTCTACTTAAACCCTTGTTATCTGTTCATTTTTCCCCTTCCCACTTCCCCTTCCCTCATGAACCTCTGATAATTTGTGAATTATTATTATTTTGTCATATCTTACACTGTCCGATGTCTCCCTCCCTTCACCCACTTCCCTGTTGACCATACTCCAGAGAGGACCTTATATGTAGATCCTTAAATTCCCTCTTTCTACCCCACCTTTTTTTCAACCTTCCAGTATTGCCACTCGCACCACTTGTCCTGAAAGGGGTAATCTGTTTTGAATTCCCCGTGTTTCCGGTTCCTGTTTGTACTGGTGTACATCCTCTGGTCTAGCCAGATTTGTCAGGTAGAATTGGGATCATGATAGTTGGGGGGAGGGAGGAATATTAAAGAACTAGAGGAAAGTTGTAAGTTTCATCTTTGTTCCACTGCACCCTGACTAGCTCGTCCCCTCCCCACGATCTTTCTGGAAGAGGATGTCCCATTACCTACAGATGGACATTGGGTCCCCAATTTGTACTCCTCCTTCATTTACAATGACAAAATTTTTAGTTCTTTGAAGCCTGATATCTCATCTCTTCAACACCTCATGGTGACACAGGCTGGTGTGCCTATTCCTTATGGACTTTTTGCTTCTGAAATAGATGGCCACTTGTTTACCTTCAAGTCTTTAAGACCTCAGACGATATTTCATTTGATAGTTGGGCACCATCAGCTTTCTTGACCACTTTTGCTTATGTACACATTTGTCTTCATTGATTGTGTTGAGAAGGTGAGCATCAAGAATGCCAATTTCATAGAACAAAGTGACCTTGCATTGAGGACGCACTTGAGTGGAAAAAAGGCAAGGTTTTAATGTCAAAGGAATCGCAAGTTTTAGTCCTTCTTTGTAAATTATTAGCAATTTGTGCCCTTAAACATTTATTTGCCTGTCTGAGCCTCATTTCAGAGGAGATCTGGTGCTGCGTTAGGCTAAGTTGTGGACTACTGAGTGCAGGGCTGTTGTGCCATCTCACCAGCTGCTCCACAGGAGAAAGACGGCTCTGTTTACACCTATAAAGATGGAGCGCTTCAGGGGCCCAGAGGAAATGAAAAAAGATAATTGCAGTTTCAGAGACCCTGAGGACCCTACTCTGTCCTATATATAGTTGCTATAAGTCATAATCAGCTTAATGGCAATGTTTGGTAAGCCTTATATCATTTGTATTTCACAGGGTTACTCGAGTGATTAAATGAGATTTTAGATGTGAAGATGCTCAGTACCTGGCATGGAACATAGGAAGTTCTTTTCAAATAGCATAACATATACTAAAAATTATGGATGTTATTAATACTATTATTACAGTTAATATTAAACCTGGCAATTAAAAAAACTGGCTTCACAACCCAGTTTTAAGTAAATTGTTTCTCTTTGAGTTAAAAAGATTGAAAGTGTCTGAACTGGGATGAATTAGTGTTAACATGATTCAGTTTCTGTGAACTTTAAACAAATAAAGAAACAAATGCTTTTAAAAGCAGCAGTTCAACTGTAATATTTTGAAATATCTTCACAAAGTGTAATTTATTTTCATGTTTTCAGGTACTTATATGGCTTTGAAGAGTATTGTAGGTCAGCCAATATTGAGTTTCAGATGGCATTGCCTGAGAAAGTTGTTAACAAGCCATATAAAGAGTGTGAAAATGTGAAAGAAATAAAAATTAAGGAAGAGAATGATTCAGAGATCAAAGAAATTAAGATGGAAGAGGAGGGAAATATAACACTGAAAGAAGAAAAAAAAACTGTGGAGGATGATACAGAAAGAAAAGAAAATATCAAACCTACTCTGGTAAATCAGATATTATTGATTGTCCTTTGCTGCCTTTGATATATTTTCTACATCCTTCCCAAAGTTTAATATGTAATACTATATTATTAATACATTTTTCTTCATTATACACTATTTTGTATGATTTTGAATGTAATAACTGTTCAAAATATTTTTAGCTATTTTGCCTCGTGATTTAGGAATCTAGGTGTTGATGTAAAATAATTAATGTTTTTCTCAGTACTTGTATTGGTTGGCACGTAACATTGTTGGTAACAACTGTAACATAGGTTTAGGCTGAAAAGTTTTACTTTTGTTGGTTTAGTTCCTCTGATCTTTTTCTAGGGAAGTAAAAAGAATTTATTAGAATCAGTATCTACCCAGTCTGATCAGGAAAAAGATGTTAACGTGAAAAAATCAGGAGAAAATGAAAATGTGGAAGATCAAGATGATGAAATAAGTAGGGTAGACGATTCCATGAACGTAAAGGTAGAAGCTGAAGGAGAAAAAGCAAAATCTGGGTAAGAGACTCGTTTTTGGTTAAGATGCATTTTGGCTAGCTGAATTCTTGTATATGTCCTTTGAATAATGTATGTGCATGTATTAATCTAATTTGGCAAAATTTAGGATAATTGAGCATTTTACTAGGTCAATTGCCATTTCAGAGACCCTACTAATACAAATTTATAGAAAAAAATCTTTCGATGCATTTTTCTTGCTCTCATCATTGAAATTTATAAATTTCTTTGCTTGGTAAAAGTACTAATTGCTGTATTAAATCCTGCAGAATGACGAGATTATATAAACTTTTAAAGGTGGGATTCTCCAGTGTTTTATAGATGGTATGTTAGCTGTAGATTCTGAGAGTTGTATTTTGTAGGTAAAAAAATAAGAATGTCAAAGACTTGAACGTACAAATTCTTATATTGTGTTTTATGTGACTGAAATTTGTTTTTGTCTATTTACAATGATGAATTTAGTAATTCATGCACTGTCAGTAGTCTCTTTGAATTCTAAAGATAATTCTCCATGAATAATCTTATTTCTAAAGTAAAGAACAAACAGCTCAATGTTAGTGTTTTGTTTAAATAAATACAAGATATTTTTCTAAGATTTTGGCCACAGTATACAGACAAATCTGGAAGGGGGATAAAAATAAAATGGATTAACTTGAGTATAGTAAAAATTGTCTCTCTATTATTATTTGTTATGGTTCTTTGTGTACCCATGCATATACTTGAAGTGCTTCTCCTTACTACTAGTACGAGTAGGGTCTGTTCCAGATATTAACAATCCTAGTAAGGATTCAGCTGCTTACCTTGAACCATTGTGGTACTTTGACTCCCTGTTGAAAATTTGGCCAAAGCCTGCAGACACACAAAAAGAATAGAGAAGCAAAATAAAACATAGACTTAGATGAATAAAATAAAGTTATTTATGTTTTGTTATATTTCTTTGTGTATAAATGTTATTTGAATATTTTCTTACTCCTTATTGTCACTATTTCAGCTACTGAAAAGCTTCATACAAGATTCAGTTTTTTACCTAAATAAGTCTGATTTTTAAATCTGCGGATGTTTTTGGTCTTATTCATTATTTGCAAGGCAATATGACAAAACTGTTTTTTCCTTGATCCTAATAATTATGTCAGTATTTCAAGTTGATCTTTTAGCTTCTTGTATTTTATTAACTATATTTTATTAGATTCTTATTAATCCTTTAAATCAATAGCTTTTAAAATTTTACGATAATTATATTACACAATGAAAATTTCCTGCTGTGATTTTTTTAATTTACTAGATGTTTGTAAGCATTATATGTTGAGTGTGCAAAATGAATTTCTGGATTTTATTTGATAAGTGCAATAAAAAATTTTACAAAATAATTTTCTAATAAGCTGTTTCTAAGTAATAAAGTGTCTCCCATCAAGAATTTTGATCATCCACTATATCTAGTAGTAGTGGATATTAATTTTTCGATTTATGTCAAATGCTTGTTTCAGTCACTGGCTTGTTGCTGTTAGTTCCTGCCTTGATTTCTACTCATGGCAACACTAGATGTAGATAGTTGGTCTGCTCCCTGATGTGTTCCTACTTATGACTCTTTGGAAGCAGATCTTCAAGTCTTACTTACAGTGCTACTCTGAGTAGGTTCAAACTACCAACCGTCTGTCTAGTTGAGTGCATAACCATTTGTGCCACTCAAACTCTGGCCGGCTTGTACTTAACGAAGAGTAGTTGTGTTGTTGTTTGTCTTTTATTGTTGTCTACGGAACTTGACTTCAAATGTGGAATTTTTGTTGTTTCAATATTAATTCAAATGGAAGATCCTTGATGCATTTGGTAGTTGTGTAAAAGATGACAAATTCCCCCCCCGGCTTTTAGATCCATATAATAGCTATATTTTAAAAGGCTCCTTTCCTTGGCATTCTCAATGAGTGCATTAACCTGAATCTGTTACTGAATTCTTAGTAGAATATCTTCTTTGTCTGACTTCCAGTAATATGTTGTATGCTGCTTTATATCTTAGTATATTTCTTGAGTGAATTTCATTGAGTTGTGTCTGAGGTTGACATTGTTTTCACTGTGTATAGTTGCTCTTCCTTCTTGGTTACCTATGGCCGTGCATCCTTTTGGCATCTCATAGTGTTCTCAGTGCAGTAAGATATAGTTCAAAGTTTTTATTTTATGTAAGATACAATTCAAAATTTTTATTTTATGTACTTTCTATTGTTCATCTCCTATCTCTTAAATGGTATTTTAGGGGTTAGAAGCAGGAGGTTTGTATTATAAATCTATTCTTTTGTTATGGCCAACAAAATACACTTCTTTCCCTGATATACAGGGATATAATCTTATGATAACATGTGTAGTACTCTATCATAGAAAATGATGATTAATTTTTATTATTTATTTAAAATTCTTAATAGGTTATCATCTAAACATTTCTGATCACTAAATATTTTGATGTTTCTAATTTTTTATTGTACTTAATGTACATGTTTAACAAAATATTTAGTGATAAAGGGTGTATTTTGAATTTCAAGTTATGAATCATGCCATTTGGATTTTCATCTTAATATACTTGTTCATTTAACAATAAATGAGTCCTTAAAAGAAGAATAATTCTGGAGATTCTTTACAGACTTTGTGATGTATTTCAGGTAATGACCATTTGATAACTTTTTCTCCTTTAATCTTGATTTTATAAATATATTAGGCTTCCCCTGCCACCTTCCTCTAATAATATTAAGAAAGCATGAAAAAGAATCATAGTGCTGTTTGTCTTGTTATTTATCATTTTGTGGGGGTTGCCTATATTGTTTCATAGCTAGGAATGATCGGTATGTTATTGCTAAAAAAAGGCTGTTTAAGTATCATCCAAAGGCTTTTTTTTAACATGTAGCCACAAGGAGCCTTCGTGGTATAGGAGTTAAAGTGCTCTACTGCTAACTGAAAGGTTGGCAGTTTTCATCCACTAGGCACTCCGCAACAGAAAGATAGAGGAGTCGGCTTGCTTGCTTGCTTTTTTTTTTTTTGGGGGGGGGGGGGGTTTGCAGGGTTGCATCACTGCCCTCTGATGGGAGTGAGAGGCCCAGCCTTGCTCCTGGAGAGCTGCTGCTAGATTTGAACCGCCAGCCCTGTGGGCCGCAGTCACTGGCACAACCACTACACCACCAGGGCTCAGCCCGAGGAGTCTGCTTTCATAAGTGTTTATGTTCTTCAGATTCGATGGGGCAGTTCTGTTTACCCTAGTGCGTTGTTTGTCCTCAACAACAGTGGGCTTTTATTATAGCTATAATTTAGAAAGCTTACTTCTCTGTAATGTGGCTTTTATTTTATAGTACTTACTCATTAGTCAACCGTGTAATGATTCCTTTTGAGAAAGACTTATAATTCGTAGAGACATACTACAAAACAGATAAAAATCTTACTAAATAAGCTTAGAATTTTATTTTTAAGTTTGTTTTTTGCATGTCTAGAACTTGGAAATTTTTATAATTTAAGCCTTTTTCTGTTTAAGACAAACAAGTGCTTAATATTAAAAAATGAGTGCTTAATTTTAGAACATATAATACTGAGAAAATAAAATTATCATGCATCAGCTAGAGTTATTTGATTGTGGTTTAATGTAGCTGAAACTGGACTTCTCATCTACCAGTTTTTAAAACTTGAAGAGTGAAAGGATTTGTAATACTAAAACTTGATGTAAATGGGATTTCAAAAGGGACTTGGGAAAAAATGGAGTGAAAAGAGAATGGAATTTTCCCATCAACTTTTTGAAACCCCCGTGTATGTAATAAGAAGCCGTGGTGACACTGTGTGGTAGGGATTATTAGACTGCAATGTCACCGATTCACACCCACCTGCTGCTGTGTGAGAGGAAACTCAGGCTTCCCGCTCCCGTAGAGGATTACTCTCAGAATCCAGTGGGAGCAGGTGTGCTCTGCCCTTCAGTTGGTGTGAGTCAGAATTGACTCGATGGCAATGGAGCTTTTAAGTAGTGAAGAGAGAGCAGGCAGGAGAGACTAGTTGCTGGAAACAGACATCGTGCGTGGTAAAGTAAAAGGGCAGCATGAAAGACAAAGGAAGACCTTCGACAAGACGAGATGGATTGACACAGTGGCGGCACCAATGGGCTCAAGCTCGCCAGCAGTTGTGAGGAGGATGCAGGACTGAGCAGTTTGCGTTGTGACGCAGAGGGCACTTTGAATCCAAGAACTTGCTAGCGCCTCACAGCAATCACAGCAAAGACAACAGAAATGAGGCGAAGTTTAGAAAGATCAAGTTGTAGTGCTGCTCCTAGGAGGTTAGTATTTTTTGAAAAGACAAAATATTTTGGTTATTACAAGATATGAAATTTTTGCTATTAAGATGTCCACTGCTAGCCCCTCCCAATTTTTTTTCAATCCTGAGGCAGAAACTCTCTTTAAATAAAAAATAAGTTTTATTCAGAAAAGGTTACGGTTTTTTGTTTTATTTTAGCTAACTGACATGTAAAACATAGGCAAATTGTACAGTCGACCATACTCGTTTCTTGCTCCTCATATTCAGCACAACCTCCATTCTTCTGGCTGATGGAGATTTTCTTTTAATATACTTGTTTTTGAATATTCATTTTCTCTAATGACTTTCTGCAACCATAATCATCTTAAACAGTTTAGCTTTTAATATTATATTGAAACTCAGAGAATTTCATGCACATGGAACCTGCTGTTCCCCGGAACACTCACAGCCACAATATTTATCAGTATATGTGGTTTGGAACTGAAAAGCTTATGAAGTATCTTTTATTAACTCTGCAATTTTTTAAACCTTTCAAGAGATGAAACGAATAAAGAGGAAGAGGAAGATGATGAAGAAGCAGAAGAGGAGGAGGAGGAGGAAGAAGATGAAGATGATATTGACAACAATGAGGAAGAGGAATTTGAATGCTATCCACCAGGCATGAAAGTCCAAGTGCGGTATGGACGAGGGAAAAATCAAAAAATGTATGAAGCTAGTATTAAAGATTCTGATGTCGAAGGTGGAGAGGTCCTTTACTTGGTGCATTACTGCGGATGGAATGTGAGGTAACTTTGAGTTTTAGCTAGTGATTATTACCTAAACACGCTTCTAAAATACTTTTTTTATTTTAAATTTTAATGAATTACAGGCTTTTGAGTATTCTAATTGAGGTTATTATACCACAGTAAAGTTACTTAGGTTGGCTTCCTACTTACTGTTTTGAGTACTTAGTCTATATCTTTCCACAGTGAATATTGATATAATACATATAAATTGATTAAAATATATGCTTGTGATAAATTATACAAGAATCTCATAAAAGCTAAAAGGGAAATTTAGTTTCTTGATTTCTACAAGCCATGTCAAATTACCTGCTGTCTTGCATTTTACATTGTCACAGTAACCTCGTCTGAAGTATCTTCTGTCCTCATCATATTTCTTTCCTTTAGTAGGCAGTGATTTAAAAGTTGAGATTCCTTAATAAGCATTAGTTACTTCAAAAAAACCTTATCTCCTCTTCAGTAGCTTGCATTGCAACCTGTTCAAAAGTCTCAGATTTATTTTTTTGGTTTTTTGGGCATCACTGCCTTCTGGTGGTGGGAGTAGGAGGCCCAGCCTTTGCTCCTGTGGAGCTGGAATTGAACCTCCATCCCAGTGGGCCGCAGTCCCACGCACAACCACTACGCCACCGGGGCTCAGCCCTTATTTTTATCTTTGAAACATTATATGTAATATAGGCAAGTCTACTTGACTTTCTGCTACTATCATAGGGAATGATAGACAAGATTGAAGTTCAGTTTTTGATTGAGTTCATTGACTTTAGTTTTTACTTGGCACAATTTTCTTTGACTTATCCAAAGAAAATTTTTTGACAATTTTATCCAAATCTAATGAGCTGTTTTAGATCTTATCATTTAGTAATATTTGAAGAGTAATAGTTCACGTTGAAATATTAGTATTAAGTTTGAAATTTAGCCTCTGACAGAAAGATTAACCTTTGAAGTTAAAAGTGATAATTTAATTTAATGGTGAACCTAGATTCAGAGAGGTATATTGTTCATATAATTTATATTTAAGTTGTATTCTTCGGTTTGGGAAGGTAACCCAAAAAATGTCACTTAAAATTCTCTAGTTAGTACAACTATTTTTTTTGGTGTCCTTGTGCAGCAATAGGAAGCTCTAGAAACATGGACTAATCCAGTCACTTTTTTTGGGGGGGATAGGGGGGGCATCACTGCCCTCTGGTGGTCGTGGGAGGCTCAGCCTTGCTCCTGGAGAGCTGCTGCTGGATTTGAACCGCCATGCCTGCGGGCCGCAATCTCGCACTCAACCACTACGCCACTGGGGTTCAGCCCCCCCAATCATTTTTCTTGTTCTGTAAATAATATAATTCTTATCCATTTTGATATGTAGAAGAATAAAACAACTGAGGTCAAAAGAAAGTGTTTGGAAGTTTTATTTGAGATGCATTCTTCATTGTTTCTGACCAGCAAGTTAGAATAGCTATAATAATATCTGTTACATAAGCTTTCCCATATCTTTTTTTAACATGATAGACTTTTGGGCTGTTGTTCTTATACTGCCTCTATGGCACATCATATTCCTGACCTAAAGGGCTGACTATTAATGATCACATCTTCAAAAGAAGATAATTGGACATATCAGATATAACTGCTAGAAGAATGTTTAGTTGTTTAGATATTCCTAAATGATCTTATTAATTACAGAAATTCAATTTCTGGTTAGGGTATTGATTTATACACAAAGCATGATGGTTTAAAATTAGATGAAAATGCTGAATCATCAAGAACTAATTCTTTTTATGTTATGCCCACATATACGAGCTGCTTCATCTTTCAGTTCTCTCCTACTCATTTTACTCCCTTAGTCTTTCAGTTCTCCAACTTATTTTACCAGCTTAATCTAAAGAGGTAGTTTTCCTAATTTAGGTATTCTCCAACTTTTATTATAGGCAGGAGAATATTATTTTGTTAATTGGCTCATTAAATCAGAGACTTGTTAAGTTTAGGAATTGAGATAGTCATAAGGAAATATTGAGATATTTCATTAAGGAAAGTTAGATTGAGAAAGATTAATCTTCGGTTACTTGGGAATTATAGGATAGAAAAAAATATGTAACATTTTTGTTTTGAAATTGCTATGGAATAGGATGTGAGTTTTTTTTTAATTGAATCTTTAAAGTTTTTATTAACAGAAGAAAATATAATCCAGTACAAAAGACATACTTTATTTTAAATCATTTTATTGGGGCTCATACAAGTCAATACAATCAGCACATCCATCATTGTATGCAAACCACATTTGTACATTTGTTGCCATCATTCTTGAAACATTTTCCTTCTACTTAGATCCTTGGAATCAGCTCCTTATATATCCCCCTCCCTCCCCTCTCCACCTCCCTCATGAAGCTTTAATAATTTATAAATTATCATTATTTTGTCATATCGTACACGGTCGGATGTGTCCCTTTACCCACTTCCTTTTTGTCCAGAACCCTAGGGAGGAGGTTATATGTAGATCCCTGCAATTGGTTCCTCTTTTCTGCTCCTTTTTGCTCCACCTTCCCTCTACCCTTCCAGTATCACCACTCTGATCGCTGGTCCTGAAAGGTTCATCTGTCCTGAATTCCCCATGTTTCTGGTTCCAATGTATATCTATCCCCTGGTCTAGCGGGATTTGTAGGGTAGAATTGGGATCTTGATGTGGGTGGGAGGAAGCATTTAAGAACTAGAGGAAAGTTGCATATTTCATTGTTGGTACACTGTACCTTGAGTGGCTCGTCACCTCCTTGTAACCCTTCTCTAAGGGGATGTCACTTCACCTACTGATAGGCTTTGGGTCCCCAATCTGTACTCCCCCTCATTTATAATGATATAATTTTTAGTTCTTTGATGCCTATTACCTGATCCCTTCGACACCTTGTGGTCACACAGGCTCATGTGCTTCTTCCCTGTGGGCTTTGTTTCTGAGCTAGATGGCTGCTTTTTGCTTTTAAGCCTTTAAGACCCCAGATGCTGTATCTTTTGATAGTCGGACACCATCAACTTTCTTCACCATATTTGCTTATGCACACATTTTTTGTCAGCGATCGTATCAGGAAAGTGGGCACACAATGTTAGGATTTTTAGTTCTTTGATGCCTGATAGCTGATTTCTTTGATACTTCGTGGTCATACAGGCTGCTGCACATCTTCTATGTGGGCTTTGTTGTTTCTGAGCTAGTTGGCCGCTGTTTGCTTTCAAGCCTTTAAGACCCCAGATGCAATATATTTTGATAGCCAGGCACCTTTGCTTATGCACACATTTGGAAAAAGACATACTTTTAATGTTAGGATGGATCCTATTTCTGACAACTCAACCATTTGTATAGTAGGAATTTTTAAAAGAACTTACCATGTCAATGAAGACATCTAGAGTGTATCTGTAGCACAACAGAGAAAAATAGCTATTTCAATAGATTAGGGAATTAATTTTCTTATAGACCACATATTTATATACATGTATCTAATTCTAACTTATATGTTTATTTGATTAAGTAAGCAATAACTATGTTATCTGTACTTCCTGTATTCTGAATTTAATCTGCAATGGGAAAAATTATCAACTACTCTAGTGATATTTTTCTCTAAATTTGGACGCTTTGATCTGTAAATTGCCTCTAGATAGGGATTTTGAGAGATCCATAAAAATTCATTTTAAAAATTCATCTTCAGTGACTGGCATTTGGCATGGTGATTTGGGATATTTATGTTGCCATATATACTTGAGTATAAGCTGAGTTTTCAGCATATTTTAAATGCCGTTTTGTGGTAAAATTAGGTGCCTTAGCTGACAATTGGGTCGGCTTATACTCGAGTATATATGGTACATTTGAAATGCTATTTTCCAGTCAACAGGTATTTTTTAAAGAATGTAAGAATGTCTGTTTTTTGTGTTACGTTTTACAGTTTTCTTACGTGCTGCAGAGGGCTGTAGTTTTCATTTTTTGGCCCTATTTAAACACTAAGAAGGTTGATTTTTTTTTTTTTAACTTACAATGTTTAGACCAGTTTGGTTTTTGCTTTGAGGATGATAATAAGATGTAATTTTACTTGCTTATATTTAGTAGGGATAATTGATTACAAGTTACATGATAATTCATACGTGATTCAATGCTTCTACAGAATTTTTTAGCTAGGAAAACCATATTTTTAACAATAGACTATATAAGGTTACTATGTATGTACTTTATTCTTAGCTAATGGCTTTTAATCTTTTTAACTTGTTGAAATTGCATCAGTGTATAAATATGAGACTATACATACAAATAGAAAAAGAAGATAAATAAAATGCATTTTCTTTTAGTTCTTTAAAGAATGTATCAATACAATTGTAGTCATGAGGGTAAGTTTAAAATATTACTATGAAATCATAGAAATTATTAGAACATCAAAATGTAAGAATATCTTACATATTCTTATCTTTCGAGTTAGTACTTTGCACTTCTGAAAGAGGTGTTTCTCCCTAATCCTTCCTTGAACAGTTCTTTATACTTCAATTTATTTGTCACTGTGGCAGTTTGACATCAAATCATGTTCCTTACCAGTGTTTGAGTTTAGGGAGCAAAGAGCAGGCCTGGAAGGCCAAGATCAGCTCTATGGGAGCGATAAGGTTTCCCAATGAAACTGTCCCAGACAGCCCTACTACTCTCCAAAAATGAGCAAATGCATTGTCGTGAGAGGGTTATTTTCTCACCAGTGTAGTTTTCATTTTTCTTATAATTTTCTAATAAGCCCTTGTGATTGTCCTGAGCCCATCAAGACAATCTAACAAGAATTACTCCTTTGGTGTCCCAACAAAGAGTAGCTATAACCTTCTGAGCTCATCTCTCCACCTTGACTTTCACTGGCGTACACATCCCTTAGGACAGCACTATTCTGTTTGTGTCTATTTTCAAGGCTAAGATCAAATATATGTATTACCAAGAGCTCTTGTCAGCAGTCATCACTGATTATAAAGATATTTTAAAACAGGATTTGTTCGGAGTAATTCTATACATGTGTGAACTGGAACCCAACTGACATTTTCTTTTTACTTATCCTCATAATTTGATAAATTTTGACCGTATACGCTATTATGTTTAACTTTCTAGATGTTCTTAGAATTATTAGCTCATTGAGCCTTGTCGCACTTAAGTTTGTAAACCATGTCAGGAATTGACCTTTATAAAAGATTATATTTTGAAATGCTTCTGTGTCATAAATTATGTTGATTGTGTTGGAGTTACTTGATGAATAATAGTTAAATGTATTAAAGCCATCTGGACTACTTGGTATATAATGTAGAATATAGCATTATTTTACTGTTTTATCTAGCAGGATTTTTTTCCATATCTAGTTTATCTTATCATATGTGTTAAAAATTATATTAGAGATATTTTTCCTTTCAAGATCAACAGTGATCTTAAAAATAACGCCAAGTTTCAGAAAAGTATATATTCTTTTTGTAAGTTTATTAAATACCATATGTATTCGAGTATAAGCTGATTCTATTATCAGTTGAGGCACCTAATTTTACCACAAAAATTGCATTAAAGGCTGAGCCCCGGTGGCGTAGTGGTTGTACGTGGGACTGCGGCCCACTGGGATGGAGGTTCAATTCTAGTTCCACGGCGCTAAGCCTGGACCTCCTACTCCCACCACCACCTGAGGGCAGTGATGCCAAGAAAAAAAAAACTGCATTAAAAATGTGCTTACAAACTCTACTTATATATGAGTATATACAATAAGTAATGGTGTTTTTTTCTGACAAATAATATAATAATGCTTCCATTCTGACAAAAATAAGTTAAATAATACTTAAATGTTATTTGGAATTTGAAATGCAGTGATTTAAAAAATCTTAATTCTCCAAGTTGAGTAATTGAGTAATCTTGGTCAGTGGAATGGAAGACTAGTTGTAAGACTTTTACACAGTGGGTTAATACCACTATTTTCCAGCTCATGATTATTTTTGAACAAATTTTTATTAAGTTAGCAAGCATGTGTTGAATGTCTACTGTGTATGAATTGCTGTTCTTGGTACTGAAGATGTAGAGAAATGATCAGCCAAGTGGCAACTAACAACCACAACATCCCCTTCTTATATTGCTTATATTATGTGGTTGACTTCTGTTAGCCTCTCTTTTCATGCACATACTTTTCTTCTGTTTGTTTTTTTTTTTTTTGGGGGGGGGGGGCATCACTGCCCTCGGGTGGTGGGAGTAGGAGGCCCAGTCTTCTATTGTTTTCTTACTTTGTGGTATTTACTTTGCAATACCACAACAACCTTGATTAAAGTTAGCACATTTCCTTGCTTGCACTTTAACTAGGCATTTCAGGAGTAAATCAAATCACTGTACTGACTTTTTGTCACAATCGATGATTGTGAGCTTCAAATTTTGTTGTTAGTCCACATATTTTCCTTTCTTAGGAAACTATTTCACACTGTCTTTTAACCTCTCCATATTTCCAATCCTCCCATTTTGATGATCAACGGATAACCTTGCTTTTTACCTCGCTAAATATTTACAGCAATGAGAAAATAATTTCTATGAACTTCCATTACCATTTTCTCTTCCCTTCTGATATCTGAAACCACATTTCCTACTTTCTCATAATTAGTTTTAGATAAATAATCTTTATAAAATCAACTTTCTTGTTGACATCTTCTCTTGCTTAATGAAAAACATGGATACAGCTATTCTCCTTTATCTATACTTTTGATGCTTTGCTCTTTTTTTTTTTTTTTTGTCATCACTGCCTTCTGGTAGTCGTGGGTGCTACCCAGAGCTGCTCCTGAGAGCTGCTGCTGGATTTGAACCACGAAGCCTGCGGACCGCAGTCCTGCACTCAACCACTTATGCCACCGGGGCTCAGCCCTTGATGCTTTGCTCTTTTCGGGATCATTTCCTTTTTTCTTTTTATTTAAAATCATTTTACTGAGGGCTTTTATAGCTCTTATAACAATCTATATATCAGTTGTATCAATCACATTTATTCATATAATGCCATCATTGTTTTCAAAGTATTTTCTTTCTACTTGAGCCCTTGGTACAGGATCCTCTTTTTCCCTCTCTCTACCACCCTCCCACTCTCATCAACCCTTGATGAATTAAAAATTGTTGTTTCATATATCATCTTTTCTCTCCCCTCACATTTCTATCACACACACACACACACACACACACACACACACACCCTACCTTCTTGGTATATCTCTACTCTGGTTACTGTTCCTCAGGGTTTATAGCTCCTGGATTCCATATGTCATGGGCTCTCATATATACCAATGTATATTCTCCAATTTAGCTGGATTTGTAGGGTAGAACTGGGGTCATGATAGTGGAGGTGGGAGGGGATGGGGAGGGGAAGCATTAATGAGCTAGAAGAATGTTGTATTCACATCGTAATGATTGTTTTGACTCTTCCGATGCCTGATCCTGTTGTCACCTCATGATCACACAGACTGGTGTACTGCTTCCATGTGTGTTTTGTTGCTTCCCTGCTAGATGGCCGCTTGTTTAACTTCAAACTTTTAAAACCACAGTCGCTCTATATTTTAATAACCAAGCACCATTAACCAAGCACCACATTATTTCTTTACTCCGAAAGAACAATTGCTTCACTTTCCATTATGGGTCATTTCCTATATGCTTTATTTAGTTTCTATCTTGTTTTGTTTAGACTTTTTCATTCAGACGTTTGCCCCAGCCCCCTCTAGAAAACTGGCCATATCATCATCATCAGTGATCCCATATGACTAATTCCATACTAGTCTCTTAGGAGAATGACGAGACCTTGCAATCTGGTAAAGAGTTAGAGTCGGAAACCCACACTAGTAGTACTAGGCCTAATGGAGTCCCAGTCAGTCAGGGTTGACTTGATAGCAGTGAGTTCTTTTGGTTGTCACTGGCATCTGAAGACTCCTTTCGTCATGTATTTCACTTAATTGACTTGCTTTCGTCGGGGCGGCTGTTTTTTTTCAATTTGCTTTTTTATGGTCCTCAGAAACAAACCACTCCTGAGTCTATCTTGGTCTCTTTTGTCTTTTTCTTCCTCTTTGGCTTTATGTTTATTATTTTCTAAATTTTTCTTTAAAAATTTTTTTTCTCTTTTTCCTTGAAATGTGCCATGTAAGTTTTTTGTTTTTTTAACTTTCTGTTCCTATTTTTATTATTGTAATTTATGTCATTTTTCTAATACTGAATAAGGGATTTGATAAGCACCATCTAAGATTATTGATAGTTTTATTTTTCTCTGCCAATCCTACCCCACAATAACTTTTGTATTTAAGCTTTCTATATCAGGAACCACATTCCTTTATTGAGTGAAAGTGTTTTAATTAGAACATAAAAATAAATTTCTATTCCTTATTTGTGTCTTTAATGTCCCTTAACTCATTTAGCACAGAACCTGCATAGTACATGTTAGCACTCAGTGAATGTTGAAACAAAATGAACCTTCGGGCAACAAAGAAATCGGGAAGAAGATCCGATGTTAAAAATCTTAAAAAAAAAAAAAAAGCCTCTGGTTTTATAAAAATGATACCAATAAAATAATAGAGATTAGCAGGGAACTAGGGCAGTTTTTGCAGCTGCATCTCAAGCTTATTTTATGGTCTCTTTAGGTTAAATTCCCCCTCTCTCAGCCAACAAAGTATGATAGTGATTGTCAACCTGGAATGAATATTGATTGGAAATGGGACTTTTCTTCTGTCCTAGACTTATTTTGTCCCATTAAAAGTTTTTGTCGGGCTGAGCCCCGGTGGCGTAGTGGTTGTGCGCGGGACTGCGGCCCACTGGGACGGAGGTTCAATTCCAGCTTCACGGAGCAAAGGCTGGGCCTCCTACTCCCACCACCTGAGGGCAGTCATGCCAAAAACAAAAAGTTTTTGTCTCAATTTTCAAATTCAGCATAATTTCTCTAATTTATAAATTCAATTTTATTTCTTGCATTTCCTAAAATGTTGTTTCTTCACTTTTTCTTTTACATCTTTACAATCTGTGCTATTATAATTTGAAAATATTAATGAAAGAATACAAGGTTTTTAGCAGACATTTAATTAATTTTCAGGATTGTCTTAAACCACCATCCCCAAGATTAAGCAGTACTTTTAGAGTCAGGTAATTACCTTTGACATTGTAAAAGTTAGAGCCTATTAAATGATTTGACAATAGCTTCACACTTAAAATCTATAAACTTGTTTTTGGCAGTGAAAAAACATTGACACGAATGTTCATCAATCTGTCCTGTACCCTTTGTGTCCTGTCTGCTTTTGTATTTAATGATTCATTGTTGTCTCCAAATTTTCACCTCCATAGACACACACAGGAAAAAATTTGTTATTATATCACATTCTTCAAGTTTGCTCATCTATATTAATGTTACAAAGGACACTAAAATTTAAGAATACTATGGCACCAATCAGACTTTGTGTAACAGTTTCAGTAAAAATGATTTTTTAGATGCAAATGGAAATAGAAAACTGAGCTTATAATAAATGAAGATAGTGAAAATAAAAATATATAAAAAATTTTCACTTGAAAAAATAATTTTTCAGTTAACTGTAGTTTTCAAGTGCAAATGAAAATAATATGTTTTCTTCCGTTAAAAAAAAAAAAAGATAACAGTGATGCCTAACACTAAAAATAAAAAAACAAAACAAAAAATAAAAACAGTCAACTTTGCACTCTTGGGCTTTTTCTTCTGTATATTATTTAATCTATACTTGTTCATGTTTTAGTTAATAATTTTAATTGCCAATAATAAATTGACAAGTATACTTAACAAAACAAACCTGTATGTGTAGGTTCACAGGTACATCTGTATATTTGTCTTAAATATATGCACAAAGATTAATTCCCTAACAAATTCTTTTCTGTTATTTTTAAAGTCAAATATGTCACAATATGCAATTAGTCCTACATTTGTTAACTGCTTGCAGTGGTCTTTATAAGTCTGGTAAATTACTCTAAATGTGTTCTCAGTATTATATATGATCGCTGTCTAAAGTTATACACATTTCTTTCATTTTATAGTTTTATTCCCTAGGAAAACCTATTGATATCGTTAACTCTATCACTGTGTTGAGTTGTTTGTGTCAATTACTAAATATGGTTATGCTATAAATTCATGTTTTTATTCTGCAGTTGCACTTGTAATTATGATGAATTTTATTCTTGTCTCTTTCATGTGGCTTTGACAGTGTTATGTGAAGTGGAAGTATAAAGTGTTAATTAAGATGCTTGTTACTTATTTTTTTGAGTAATACTTATTTTTGTTTTATTTTATTTTGGGTACATGACTAAAAGCATGAAATGGTGTTCAGTATATCTTTTTTGTAAGTTTTGCTTTAGATATTCCCAGATTTGAAAATAAATACATGTAAATTGGTAATACATATTAAATATATTAGTCAATTGGCAAAATTGCTCATACTAATAATGCTTTATGCCATTAGTTTATTTTTCTCTTTTGACATTTTTTTCTACCTATTCTCAATTAAGGAGGCTAAATTGTTTTCTTGCCGAAATAGCTTAAATTTCAGTGTTAGATGTTTTTAAGCATTGACCAAATTAGTGATAAGACATATTAGCATTTTCTGTATAGCCAAGCAAGATATAAGATACATATACATATTGTCTAGTAATTATTAAATTCATCTGTTTATAACAAAATTATTCAATATTTTACTTAAAGGTTGATCATCAGATTTAATCTTTATAAGTTGTGTGCATATTTCAAACTGAGTATTTAAGCATCAATCTAGTTTTGCTTATGGAGTTACTTTTTAAAATATTTTCTATATACAATTATTATTTTTCATCTCTAAGACTATATACCTTTCTGCATATATATTGCAACATGCCAAAAGCATTTCTTTGAATGAAATACTATCTTGATAATTATTTAAGAAAAATAAAACCCTGAATTTATGTGTGGACTGTAACCATTTTGGTATCTTATAGTTGGTTAGCTAGCATTCATTTTAGTTTTCATTGTTCCAAAATGATTTTATAGATAAATTTGCTAATATATTCAAACATAAAACATAAAACCTTTGTTTTCTACCTCTTATTTTTCTCTGATGAGAGCAAGTATGCAATGGTCTCTGAATAATTCTAACTTTGCATGAGTATTTCAATTTAGTACATTTTAAAATTTCAATGGAATATTATGTGGCTTTTATCAGATGGTTTGTATTATTTCTTTTTAATTGCCTATTTAGCATTGTGTTCTGTGTTTATTTGTAAGCTCGTGAGGGCAGAGTCCTATTTATCGCATTCATTGTTTAGTACTCAGTGTCTACTTTAGAGCCCGCGCAAGCCCAGGTGGTGCTGGCAGGTAAGCTTGTACTGCTAACCACAGACCAGCAGCTTCTCTGTGAGAAAGATTAGACTCTGCTCCCATAAAGATTTTTAGTCTTAGAAACCTTTTATTAGAGCCACAATGAGTGGAAATCAACTTAGTGGCACTGAGTTTTTCATTCTTGGGCTAGTAAACATCCTATCAGACATTATAAACCCAAGAAGTACTTGTTGAATTAGTACTCCTAACTTTTCCTTTGAAATCTATCATTTTATATAGGTCAGAAGATGAACTTGACTAACAGATGTTAGATGAGTTACTGATACTACTAACTGTTCTTTCACATTTCTTTAGGTAGTTTGAATGTTAAGTGGTTACAGTAGTAATATTCTTAGATAAATTTTGCTTATTCTCTGGAAATATTTTTCTCCATACATAAGATTTCCTCAGTATATATATAGATTTCCATCTATGACCTATAAATTTATTGCCATCAAGTTGATTCTGACTCATAGAAACTCATAGTATAGGCTAGAGCTCGCAGGATTTCCAAGGAACTGAATTGAAAAAGCATTAGCGAATCACTAACCAACTTTGTTTTCCAACTCAGAACTGAATAATATGATTTTAAATTGTAGAATTTAGAAAGTCTTTCCTTTGTGCATTGGTAAACAGTGTTTCCTTTTGTTTTTGAAGAAGTCAATTTTATCTCTCCTAGTAGGAATCTGTCATGAGGTAAAGCTCAATGAAAGGCAGTTTAGTAGACCTGTTGCCCTCGCTAGCTGTTTAAGTAATATTCTTTCTATACAGTAAAGTAACCTAATAAAACCTGTGAGTCCCTCTACGGTAGCGGTTCTCAGCCTGTGGATTGTGCCCAATTCATGACAGTAGCAAAATACAATTATGAAGTAGCAATGAAAATAATTTTATGGTTGGGGTCACCACAACATGAGGAGTTGTGTTAAAGGGTCATGGCATTAGGAAGGTTGAGACACACTGCTCTACAGGGCTGAACGATGGGCAGAATGTTGGGTGTTTGGGGATGACTGAGGAAAGGGTTGCATACTCAATACCACCACGGCAATTCCAACTCTTAGCAAGCCTGTAGGACAAAGTATAACGGCCCCTTTAGTGCCTGAGGCAAATTTTTTATGGAAGCATGAAGCCTTTTCTCTCCCCCAGAAAAGAAAGCAAGTGGTAATTAGAACTACTGACCGTGTTGTTAGCAACCGAACGCATAACCCACCACACCGCCAGGGCTCCTTGAGAAAAAGATGAAAAGCATTTTAAAACCCAAGAGTGTGTCTTACCTTCTCAAAGAATGCATTTTCAATGAGTCACTGCATGAGAAACTCATTATCTTTGTTACCACAGCAGATATTATTTGAGAGCTACTTAAAATCTTTTTTTAAACTATCGTTTTCTACTCATTGCCACTTCCCTGTTTTTGTTTTGATGGTCATAATATTTGAACTTCGGGCTAAATTTTCATTTCTGTTTTCTATCTACAATTGCTAGTATCCTATTTATTTTGCTTAAAGAAAATGTAGTCTCTGAAGTCTCTTTTAACTATATATTAAACTATATTAAAGGCTGAGCCCCAATGGCATAGTGGTTGTCTGCAGGACTGCAGCCCACTGGCTTGGCGGTTCAAATCCAGAAGCAGCTCTCCAAGAGCAAGACTGGGCCTCTCATTCCCAGTGATGCCCCCCCAAAACACAAAACAAACAAAACTATATTAAAACTGTATAAAAAGTCAACATTATGCAGAATCAGCAGCATCAATTGCAGCTTTGTCTTGTACTTCTCAACAAAATCCACTTCATTTAAATTTGGTGCTTAATAAGAAATCAGATATCTTAAATCTGTTGCTTTCATTTAAATTAAGTGACAATAATAATGCCAATAAAATTTGTCTCGTTTCTTATAAACAACTTTCCATATGACCTTGTATTATCTTTCTCTTCTTTAGAAATTTTCTTAGAAAGAAAATAGAACAGTGGCTAAACCCTGGTGGTATAAGTGGTAGAGTGCAGGACTGCGGCCCGCGGGCTTGCGGTTCAAATCCAGTGGTGGCTCTCAGGTGTAGCGCTGGGTAGCTCCCACGGCCACCAGAGGGCAGTGGGGCCAAAAAAAAAAAAAAGCTAAGAATATTTCCATCCCATTTAGAGCTCAGAACATACAACTTAAAAAAAAAAGTTGGATAATTTTCATGAGTAGTTACATAAAGGGAAAAGACATTTCTGATTCATAGCAAACCTATAGGACAGAGTAGAACTATTCCATGGGGTTTTTGAAGCTGTAAATCTTTTTTTTTGGGGGGGGGGGGCGCATCACTAAGCTGTAAATCTTTATGGACGTAGACTGCTTCCTTTTTTCTGCCAGGACATGACCTCTGGTTTCAGAATCCCAACCACTTTGTTTAGCAGCCCAATACTTAACCCACAGTGCTATTTATAATGTGTGAAAACTCCCTCAACCAAAATTCTCACACATTTTCACCTTTCTTCCTCATCATACATTTAAACCATGCATTAAAATTTTTTTCTTTTTCATTATGTATTGATTTATTACTTAAATTAGGACATTAATAGAGTGACTTTTTTTGTTGTCGCCAAGTATAGGAATGAAGAGTACTCCTTTTTTAAAGATCATTTTATTGGTTGTTCCTACAACTCTTATCACAGTCCACACCTACATCCATTGTGTCATCCATTTTTTTAAGGTGGGTTTTTAAAATTATTTATTTTGGGGGGGGCATCACTGCCCTCTGAGGTGGGAGTAGGAGGCGCCCAGCCTTTGCTCCTATGAAGCTGCTGCTAGAACTGAACCTCCATCCCAGTGGGCCGCAGTCCCGCGCACAACCACTACGCCACCGGGGCTCAGCCCATGTCAAGCACTTCTGTTTATTTGTTTCCTTCGTGGTTCTCAAAACACTTGCTTTCCATTTGAACCCCTCGTATCCAATCCTCATTTCACCCCCCTTCACCCCCTTCCCTATTGTCCATACCCTAGGGAGGAGGTTATATGTACATCCCTGCAATTGGTTCCCCCTTTCTACCCCACCTTCCCTCCACCCTCCTGGTATTACCACTCTCACCACTGGTCCTGAAGGATTCCTTTGTCCTGAATTTCCCATATTTCTGGCTCCAATCTACATCCCGTGGAATAGCAGGCTTTGTCAGGTAGAATTGGGATCATGATGGTGGCAGGAAGCATTTAAGAACTAGAAGAAAGTTGCATATTTCATTGTTGCTACACTGTACCTTGACTGACTCATCTCCCTGCAACCCCTCTGTAAGGGGATGTCGCTTCACCTACTGATGAACTTTGGGTCCCCAATCTGTACTCCCCCTCATTTATAATGATATAATATTATACCTTGCATTTTTAATGAAGAATTTGCAGTCCTAGTCTATTACATTCCCCCTGTGCTTACTCAGAGTTTGTCCTAGCAGTCATTGTAGCATTATACTGTTGTAACATGAGCCTTTCTTCATTTTCCTCTGACATGCTGCTTTGGGGCAAGTTATTACTTAGAAGGTTAATTTACTCTGGCTTGAGTTTCTTAATCTGTGCATTTCACTCACTGGTAGGTTTTTAAGTTATTTTTCAATTCTAAAAGCTACTAATTATGATAGCAATAGGAAGTTGCATTTTCATATTTTATGAAAACAGTATAAATATGGCTAAGAAAGGAAAGGAAAAAGTACTAGAACAATGGAGTGCTTGAATAAAAATAGCAAGAATGGTGCACGGAATGTAGTAAGGGGAGAAGGCAAATGGTAAAATACCATGCTTTTATAGGACTACTAGTTACCATACAATTATTTACAGCAGGAAATACTCTGAGGAATATTCCAGAAATTTCATAAACTCATACAGAATATTCAGTAAGAATTTTAAAGCATGATTAATAGCTAGAATTTAAAGTAATACCCAAAGTGGGAATAATCCAGGTGTGGCTTCACAAGCAGATATCTATACTTTATCATGGTTTATGGATTATAGCACAAACTTTTTAATTACAGGGGGCACTGATTTTTTTCCCCCTAAACTGTGGGTGGAGGGAGACGAGGTGGCCGAGTTAAGGCTGGACTGCTAAATTGGGGGTGGTAGACCAAATAAACTGGCTCCTATGGTGTAAAGGCAGAATACAGTGTTTATATTACTACTGTTTGAATATTTTAGAATTTTTGCTTCTTATAACAATTTGCCTTATATGAATACTCTCTTATCTAACAACACTTTTCAAACATACTAAAGTAACTACCGTATATACTCATGTATAAGCCAAGTGTTTCAACACATTTTTAGCAGTTTTTGTGGTAAATTTAGGCACCTCAGCTGATATTTTGGATCCTCTTACACTAGTGTATATATGATACTTACCCCATTTTAATTACCATTCCTCTCAGACCATACTTAATTTATAATTTGGAGAAAAAACAATGATTATCACGGAACATGCATTATTATTTTTACATTCCTTCCACCTCACCTTAATAAATTTAAACAGAAAATATCACTTCTATTGACTAAAAATCGCTCTTTTATATAGGGATAATAACTATCTTTTGCATGTTTGATGTTTGTGGTGCTTGATATAAATAAAATACACATAAACAAAATGCTGATGGTAATCTTAAATTGTAAACTACCATTTTAATCCAAAATTAAAATTCATCTCAAAAACATAAATTGAACTAAATGAATTTTATATTCATTAGTCATAAAAACCTTTTAAAGTTACATTGATATTATATGTAACTATCATAAATTGTCTCATAATTTCCTAAAAGCACAAATAAGAACAAGAAACTTCATTCCATTTATCCATTTAGCTTTACACAAAATTGACAATATGGATTTCCTTACATAACCCTACACAATTGAGCAACTTCTAAGAGTTCACACATTGAACCTTGTAGAAGGGAGATTTTGTTTGTTTTCTACCGTGCCGACCCCAAACACCCCCTTCCCCCACATTTTGGTCGAAACTGAATTGCCTTCTTCAGTTAGTGTGATTTTCGGCATCACTGAGGAAGGTAAATACTCTAAAGAGGAGCTGCTGTGCTCTAGTATAAACTCTAAGTGGATCATATTTAATAGAGGTATTTCTTGCTTTAAACCTTTGCAAAGTTCTTACTTACCTGATCTTTAGAAACCCTTATACAGTTACACGTTATACAGAAATATACTAAGCCTGATGAGAGTAGTTGGGCAAGGGCCACATAATTAGTAAAGTGGGATTATGCCAAGATTTTATGAGTCTCATACTCTTTCTCCATTCTCAACAACTTCTAGCAGATAACCACAAGCATAAGCCCACGTTTAAGGTGGAGTACTCAGCTTTATTGCTGCTAAAAGTTTGCCTTAGCGAAATAACTCTAGTCAGGAATTGCTACAGCTCATTTCTTGCTACTTTCTAAAGATGCTAGTTAGATAATAACCCAAACCAGTTGTTTCCTGATGTGGGGCTTCTCATATCTCATTTAATATTCTAGTAATGTAGACACTTGCTTAGAAGCTCATTTTCTGATATTCATATCTTAAATTTCCATGAGTTTTCTGTAATTTCAAATACATAACTATTCAGCACAATGTTACTGTTAATTCTTTTTTTAGGGGCTGAGCCCCGGCAGTGTACGTGGTTGAGTGCAGAACTGCAGCCCACGGGCTTGGCAGCGGCTCTCAGAAGCGACACTGGGTAGCGCCCACGACCACCAGAGGCAGTGATGCCCACAAAAAAAAAAAATTCTTTTGTTTCAGAGTTTATTTTAGGGCTGAGCCCCAGTGGTGTAGTGGTTGCGCGCGGGACTGCGGCCCACTGGGACGGAGGTTCAATTCCAGCAGTGGGACTGGGCCTCCTACTCCCACCACCGGAGAGCAGTGATGCCCCCCCCCCCCAAAAAAAAAGTTTATTTTATTGGGGCCTCTTAGAACTCTGATAGCATTCCATACATAAATTATATCAAGCATATTTGTACATATATTGCCATCATTTTTTCCACATATTTACTTTCTATTTGAGCCCTTTGTTTCAGTTCTTTGTTGTTTGCTCCCTTCCTATCCCCAGCTCTTGTGACTCCTTGATAAGTTATAATTTACTATTGTTTGCATTTTTAAAATCATTTTACTGGGGGCTCATACAGTTCTTAATCACAATCCAGATAGCCATCCATTGTGTCAAGAGCATTTGTACATTATTTTCAAAACATCTTATTTCTGCTTGAGCCCATGGTGTCAACTTTTCGTTTTTTTCACCCTCCCTTCCTTCACCATCCTTCCCTTCCCTCATAAACCCTTGATTATTTATAACCCCATCTTTCCCTTACTCTCCTGGTATCGCTACTCTCTCTATTGGCCCTGAGGAGTTTATCTGTCTTGGAGTCCCTGTGTGTTAATTCTTTTTTAAGTTTTTGTTTTTAAACAAAGGTAAACTTTTTGCTTTTTTGATTCATTGCTTTATGGTAGTCAGAACTAACTTGCCTCAGATAAAGTAGACTATTGATATTGAGTGACGAGGACTTCAAAACTCTTTTCTGCTGTTAGTGTGGAAATCCCCTCATTACACTGAGAAGGTCCCTGGGTAACACAAACTGCTTACGCTCAAATAGCAAGTCAAATTTATAGAGTTATATTTTTAAATTTACCAACAATAGAGTAAGAAAGACTCAACCAATCTGCTTCCATAAAGAATACAGTCCAGAGTAAAATGGATTTTACTCTTTAATACAAAGGTTTATTATAAGGTGAAGTGGACTCAAGGCAGGAGATTTATGTGTATGTGTGTATGTGTTTAATTTTTTCTAGGTATTCTTGTATTTTCCATAAATTAGAAGAAAATAATAAGACTTTTCTGTCACGTAAGCCATAAGTGTACCATGTTACCTTAATTTTCTGCTATTTCTGGAGAAAAATTACCAACCAGCTGTTTAAAAATCAAACAAAAGGGCTGAGCCCCTGTGGTGTAGTGGTTGTGCGCGGGACTGCGGCCCACTGGGACGGAGGTTCAATTCCAGCAGTGGGGCTGGGCCTCCTACTCCCATCACTGGAGAGCAGTGATGCCCCCCCCCAAAAAAAATATATGTATATAAAAAAAAAGTAGAGATCCCACCGCCAGAGAGCAGTGATGCCCCCCCACAAAAAAACCCCCAAAAAAATCAAACAAAAATTTCAATATAAAAAAGTTTCTCTTAAGATGTACATATTGGATTTATCTTTGGCATAGCAGAATGAAGGTTTGCTAATGTTGGTGTCAAAGAGGCCTTACTCTCCGGTTTGATTTAATCCATAGTTATCTAGCCAAAGGGTCACCAGTTTGAAAACACCAGTGTGCTCTAAGGGAGAATTTGACTAGGCTTTGTACTCTTAAGCATTTCCAGTCTTGGAAACCTGTAGGGACAGTTCTTCTCTATCCTTTAGAGCAGCCCTGAATCAAAATCAACTCATGGCAGTGATTTACTTAACTTTGTACCCTTGGACTAGTTACTTCATCATTCTCCAGACATGGATAATTTGACTTACACAAGGAAGAATCACTAGCTTCAAAGGTCCTTTCTGAAGTTCTCTTTAATGAGTTATATTTACCTTTATATTATGTGTTCTGTATATTTATATTAATTTCTGTTAATTTTAGATATGATGAATGGATTAAAGCAGATAAAATAGTGAGACCTGCAGATAAAAATGTACCAAAAATAAAACACCGGAAGAAAATAAAGGTAGGTGCTTATTTTCCTGCATGTCATAGCTCTTAGTTAGCTTTTTTTTGGATATAATTATATACATGTGCCTTAGTGTTATAGTTATGGAAACATGCTCGTGAATTGAGGACTTTATGAATCACAATCAAGAGGATGGCACAGAACCAGGCATTGCTTCATTCTGTTGTACATACGGTTGCTATGAGTTGAAGCTAACTCAACAGCACACTAGCAAGAACAAATTTCAAACATAATCAATTTTGTGAGCTTATAGAAAGACATTTTGGAAAAAGATTTTCAGTCCCAATATCTTAGGGTCACCCAGCTTTTACTTGCCCATTTAATGTCTTCCATCCCCTCTGATTCCCAATTAGAAGCTGTAAAACAATGTGAATACAAGGCACGTATTATTAGAACAGCAATAAACTACTCAGTAGTAGAGAATAAAATGCCTTAAGGCAGATAAGAGTCAGTATGACAACTTGTTTTTTAAATTATTTCCTACTGACTAGGGAGTGGTCTACAATATGTTTAGGTAGCCACAGTCCCTTGTAGATACCATAGGGGTCTATAATGAGTGTGTGGAAAATTAATGGTCATTTTATATGTAACTGAAATTCCCTTTATTTTGAGACTAACATTTTTTTAATATTTGTGGAGAAAGTAGACCCTAAATAGGTTTTAAAATTTGTTTTCTTTTTGCTAGTTTGAATAATATATTTGTTTTCTGAATCAAAGTAAGGAGTGGCCTAAATAATGAAAGCTTTTTTCTAATGTGTTTTTCTTATCCCACTGTCAAACTGGATCTATATTTTTAAATTTTCAGTATAGCAACCTACTTAACTACATCTTATGTCTTCTTAAATTTCTTTTTGTGTTAACTCTGTACCTTTCCTGGAAAACATGAATCATGCTGTATTTAACTGTGTTGTTGTTATTGATAGATCATCTTGTAGCACTGAGAAAGCCAGTTTTTGTGTAAAGCAAGTTTTTAGCAGTACTTTTGAAAGTTTTTTTTTAATCAATATTTACTTCCTGGTTCTTTCCCCACATATAAAAAGTGTTGGAGCCCATACATTTAAAAAAAGCTTTTTAGATAATTTTCTCATTTTACCCTGAGAATCGTTGTTTAAGACGTTATCCTTCAACAGATCATGAAAGCCATATTTAAGCTATTGTAGACTTTGACCATCTTATTTATATCCCCACCAAAAACAACAATAACAACTGAAGCCACATACTTAATATACTTGGGGAAAGGACCAGGAAGTAAATATTGATAGAAACACTTTGAAAAATACTGCTAAGTAGGTAGTTAAGTAGGTTGCTATACTGAAAATTTTAAAATATAGACCCAGTTTGACAGTGGGTCAAACTTTATTGAGTCCATTCCGACTCATAGGAACTCTATTTTGAGGCTGCAGGCCTCATCTCAAGTTTGTGATTCCATGGTTTGAGGATCCATCTTAGAATTTACATAGGTGAAAAGTTACCAGAAGATGTTGCTAGTCCAAAGACCACACTTTTAGAGCCTGTGAGCAACCATTATATAAAAGTTCAATCCTATGTTAACCAGAATGGTAGTTGCCTTGTATCATTCCTGAGAGAATTGTGAAAATAGGTTCTCCTAATTTCTAATCAGTTTGACTATATAACAGAACTTGGGAATTTGTTATGCCATGCTTCTGAGAGCCTGCTAGAAGTTATTTACCCTCCCTCTCTTTTCAATTATTATTATTATTATTTTTTTTTTAAGGCATTACTGCCCTGGTGGTGGGAGTAGGAGGCTCAGCCTTTGCTCCTGTGAGCAGGAATTGAACCTCCGTCCCAGTGGGTCGCAGTCCCGCGCACAACCACTACGCCACCGGGGCTCAGCCCTCTTTTCAATTATTTTAAAGCAAATGTTTAAAATGGTTTCCAAAAAATATTAGATAAAAAACAAAAATAGCCTCTCTGCTCAATAATTTGGAATCAGAGAATTTGAGAAAATTATTTCTCCTGAGCATTTATCTTTTTTTGTTGTTGCTGTTGTTTAGTTTTTTTGGGGAGGGAGGACATCAACTGCCCTCTGGTGGTGGGAGTAGGAGCTCCTAGAGATCTGATGTTGGATTTGAACCTCCAACCCAGTGGGCCGCAGTCCCACACACAACCACTACGCCACCAGGGCTCAGTTGAGCATTTGTCTTTGAGACAGGAAGGTTACCCTTAATTTGATGACAGCATAGCATTTATTTAGGATTTCCCTTAGCTGTCAATCTAATGGGGATGTTTGGACTTTTTAAAAAGATAAGTTAATTAAATGTCACTGATTTAATCTTAAAAACTTTGTAATTCCAATTATTAGCTATCTGAAGGCTTCTAACCTTAATAGCTTATCTGATTGTAAATTTAAGTCTTATTTTTTCAATCTATATTACTATAAATAACATTTTTTGCTCATCTTGTGTATTGGCTATATATAATGTACATAATTTTATGTTAAAATTTTGGTATTTTATAACTGAATTAAGATTAAGTATGAACTTGAATATTGCTAATAACAGATAATATGACATAATTTTTTTTCTTAACCTAGAATAAATTAGACAAAGATGAAAAATACTCTCCCAAAAACTGTAAACTTCGGCGGTTGTCAAAACCACCATTTCAGACAAATCCATCTCCTGAAATGGTGTCCAAACTGGACCTCACTGATGCCAAAAACTCTGATACAGCTCATATTAAATCCATAGAAATTACTTCTATCCTTAATGGGCTTCAAGGTAAATATAACATAGTTCTTGCATAAAAGTATTTATCTTTATTTTCTATAATGGTAACTTGGTCACATAATAAAAATACTGTTTTTATAGATTCTGCTTTTACATAAAATAAAATCTACTGTTGATAGAGGCATAGAAATATTTTTGTTATTATAGATAGTAGAAAACTAAACTTGGTGGCATCCGATCCATTATGACCCGCAGCAGTCTTATGGATAGACTAGGAATACCGCGTTGGGTTTCGTGGCAGCGGATCATGACAGGAGCAGCAAGCCCCGTCTTTCTTCCACAGAGCACCGGGTAGATTCAAACATTTGCTCCTGTAATGAGCCTCCAAAACACAGTGGTGTCTCTGCTCATTGCAAATTCAATGTCAGTGAGTTTAGTTTGCTTATAGATATGAGGACAGCATAAATGTTAGCTAAACTTTTAATTTTGCTGAATAGCACTTACCATATTATTTTTCCAGGCACCACACTTTGTATTGTCACATAAATGCATAGTTTATATTATGACTAGAAGGCTTCAAAAAGTTCATTTGAACATGGAGTTAAAAAATAATGAAAATTTTCATGGAAACTTTTTTCTGTGAACTTTTTGAGGCCCCCTCATATAGCATCAGAAAGTAAAACGATATAGAGAATTTTGTAAATGCCAAAGTTTACATAACTTGATCTCACTGTTGTCTTATGATAATATTAAATTTATGATAGAGTTAAATAAAGACTAGAGGGATTTTTTTTTTAAGATTGGACTGATCCAAAGGGGTATGATTTACCAAATAAAGTAAAAAAATCAGTCTATAAAATATTTTTTATTTTATAAAATTTCATTTCGTATCATATTTCAGGTAGTTATGTACATGCACTCCTTTTTTAAACACAAATCTGTAAATACTTTAAAGTCTGAAAACTTACTTCACTTGTATCAGACATAGTTATATGTCCACAAATACATATATAAAGAGCATTATAATGTAAACAATAGTAAATTATTAATATTACATGCACAATTTACATTACATGTATAATTTACATTATACTATATACTGGCATGTTTACATGGGAGTAAACAATTAGAATGTAATTATAATTATAAGTTTTGTGCCCCTCTCTGTCGTAGAATGTAATTATAAGTTTTGTGCCCCTCTCTGTCATACCCAAAGTATCCAAACTTTAGTATAATAATTGCTTAATTTTTCTTTGTAATTATGGCACCTATGCCTGTAGTGGATAATGTTTCTTTTTTTTTGTTTTTAAAATTGAGTAAAGAGGGGCTGAGCCCCGGTGGCGTAGTGGTTATGCGCGGGACTGCGGCCCACTGGGATGGAGGTTCAATTCCGGCTCCCAGGAGCAAAGGCTGGGCCTCCTACTCCCCCCACCTGAGGGCAGTGATGCCTAAAAAAAAAAAAAAATAATAAAATAAAATTGAGTAAAGAGCTAGGAAAGCAGTGCTGAAGGATGGGTTGGGGGTGGGGACGGCACCATATTGAACCTGGTTTCCCTGTTGCCATAAGGCAAAGGTCAGATATGCTTTCATCCTTCATTCTCTACCTGTTCTGATACCAGCCATTCCTCTTACTGTACTCAATTTATATGCTGGCTCCAACAACTCATTGGACTGTCCACACAGAACTCATAGACAACACTCCTGAGTACGGGATTTTATTCGAAAAGTTAGCAGGTCACCACAAGCCAGGATCAGTAAACAATAAGGATTCAGTCATTGCTCCAGAGCAATACCCCTCCTCAGCCAACAGCAAAACCCTTCTTCGTGCCCTAGCCGTCCTGTCACATCCTCCCGTGGCCTTGGCCTCACATTCTCATAGCTTCATCGCTGCTCCTCTGTGTTCTGTGCCATGGTCTCCTTGCTTTGGACTCTTTTTCGTCCCATGAACTTTGTACTGCCTCTGGTGCTCTTGGCCTCAGCCTCCACACTTCGGAAAGATGTTGGGCATGCTTCACTAGTGGCTCTGATGGTCCTGGAATTTCTTGTTCCTGGTTCCTGAAATAGCTCTTATCCACAAAGGAATGCCTTTGATAAAAAGATGTGGTTTGGGCTCCCAGCAAACCTTATCTCTAAGAAAGCAAAGGGTGGTGATTTGGCTCACACACCCTACCAAGGTAGAGACTTAATTCCATCTTAATCCTATTCATTAACATTACTGAGAGCTCCCTCTTAATCCTATTCATTAACATTACTGAGAGCTCCTTCCAAAAGGAGATTATAGCCACAGTTATAGAGGCAAGTATTTATAATACATCACATCAGCCATTACGATCGAAGGGCCATAGTAATACCTCAAAAACATAGCTTAGTTACATAAAACAGTAGTTATACTTAGATTAAGATTTATTGAGAATACTATATAAATAAAGTCTCTAGGTCATATCTAGTTTCATTATCTGATTCTGTGAGAGCCTATAATACCCCTTCAAGGGAATTAAGTGAAGGACTAGACAGTTAGAAAGTCAGACCATTGAGTAAATGTGCTGCACAAAAACTCCTAAAAGTGGACTGAGCCCTGGTGGCATAGTGGTTGTGCGTGGCATCGTGACCCACTATGATGGAAGTTCAATTCCAGCAGCAGCTCCACAGGAGCAAAAGGCTGGGCCTCCTACTCCCACCACCAGAGGGCAGTGATGCCCCCCCCCCAAAAAAAAAAAAACTAAAAAAAAAAAAACCCTAAAAATGTGAAGCACAAGGATATCACTCTGAATACTAAGGTGCACCTTACACAAGTTAGGGTATTTTTGGTCTGTTTCTATGCGTGTTAAAGTTGTACAGTGACTAAGGAATCTTTTGGAAGAATCTAAATTAATTGAATTATTGCTGGCAAAGAGTAGAACAGACCCATAACAAAAGAATTAGAACATGCATTTAAAAAAAAAACCTTCCAACAAAAATGTCCAGGTCCAGACAGCTTCACTGGTAAAATCTACCAAACATTTAGGTAAGTGACTTTTGCTTCATCTCAAGTTATTCCAGGACACTGAAAATGATGAAGTACTCTGGAATTTATTCTATGAAGCAGTCATAACTTTGATACCAAAGCCAGAAAAAATAAATTTGGGGAACAGTGTCCACCACCAATTGTCTGTCAGTTTGTCATTCTGTGATAACACGTGTGTTGCTATGGCTCTTGAAGCTATGTTATTAGTACTTCAAATACCAGCAGAGTCACCCAAAATGAACAAATTGCAGCCGAACTTCCCGGCTAACTGAGGAGCTTGAGACACTTGTCAATGAAGATCAAGGATATCAGCCTTCAGTATGGATTACAAAATCCTCACCATTGGAGCAGTTAATAACATCATGACCAACAGAAAAGATTGAAGTTCTCAAGGGTTTTATCTTGCTTGGATCCACAGTCATTGCTCATGGAAGCAGCAGGCAGGAGAGCAAAAGACCAATCATGTTGGGTAAATCTGCACAAGACCTCTTTAAAATGTTGAAAAGTGAGGATAATACTTGAGACCCAAGCCATCATATTTTCAATTGGCACATATGCTTATGAACGTTAAACATTGTTGAATAAGGAAGGCCAAAGAAGAGTCGATGAATTTCAATTATGGTGCTGGTCAAAAATATTGAAAGAAACATGGACTGCTAAAGAAAAGACAACAAAAAAAAATCTATCCTGGAAGAAGTACAGCAAGAAGCCAGAATAAGAAGAAAGGCTGACAAGACATCATCATCTTATGTAGTTTGGCCATGTTATCAGGAGAGATCAGCTCCTGGAGGGAGACATCATGCTCAGTAAAAGAGAAGAGGAGGGAAAAAAGAGGAAGACCATCGACACACTGGATTGACACACGGCTACAGCACTGGCTTCCAATGTAAACACAGTTGTGAGGATGGTAAAGGATCGGGCGGAGCCCCATCCCGTGATCCATAGGGTTGCTATAGGTGAAAACCAACTCAGTAGCACCTTACAGCAACATAAGACACCTTGCTCAGATGTGCCAGGAGCGATCAAAGCAATCCTCTCCACATACAAAGCTACTATAAAGATCTCATCAGTTGACGCAGAAAAGGCATTTAACAAAAGCCAATTCCTGTTCCTGATAAAAACTGTTGGAGTAAAACTTCTTCATATGGCTTTTTTAATCCAAGCTGAAGCTTGCATGTTACAAACATGTTCAAGGCAAATAACTGTTTTTCAACAACACAAATAACCACATGCATGGATTTCTCTAGGTGGAATACACAGAAAACAAATTGACTGTATCTGTGGGAAAAGTCAACGGAGAAGCTCCATATCGGCAGCTAAAACAAGGTCAGGCACTGTTTGTGGAACAGGCTATCAAAAGCTGTAGGAAATTCAAACAAGTCCATAAGAGTCAAAGTATAATCTTGAGTCTATACCACCTGAATTTCAGAAGTAAGAAAAGATTTGTTGCATTGATCACGAATGATAGAGCACCTTATGAGTTGTGGAGGGACTTCAACAGTAACATCTTGCTAGACTGGTGTGCGTCCATCAGTACAGAGGAGAACTTGAAATATATGGAATTCAGAATAAACCCCTCAGAAACAGTAATGGGGGAGTATTGATTGCAGAAGTGTATGGGAAGTCAAGAGTGAGGTTGGATAGCAATGCTTGAGGAATAACCCCCCTCGAAGGTGTATGAACACCAGGATAGTAGGTGTAGGAATAGAATGGGTGGTGTATGATACATAAATAATATTAGCAATACATAATATATTAAGGGTTTATGAGGGTAGCAGGTTGCACAAGGGAGGGATTAAAGCTAATAACGGGACTTAAGAAAGATAATATTTTGAAATTGATGATACCATTTGTAAGTACAAATGATATCTACTTGATATACTGGATGTATGGTTTGTGATAGTATATATAAGAACCACCAATAAAATGATGTATTAAAATTAAAAATAACATAAAGGAAACAAGGCATTAAAAAGACAGGAAAGGAAGGTCAGCATGAATGTCAGAAGAGACTCTGAAACTTGCTCTTATTCATAATGTAGCTAAAGGAAGTGGAAGAAATGATGAATGGAAAATTTCAAAAGGAAGCCAGAGAGGAAAAAGCCAATGGTGAAATTTACAAAGATGTAGATAACCAAAATAGGAGAAAATACTCAGCATATCTTTAACTAAAAGCCAGAAGAACACTAAAGCCTCAAGTTGGAGTATTAAAAGATTCTGTCGGCAAAATATTGAACAATGAATGCAGAAAGCATAAAAAAAAAATGGACAGAATATACAGTCACTGTACCAAAAAGACCTAGTCAACATGCAAACAATTCAGGAGATTCTGAAAGAAGTTTAAGCTGCACTGAAAGCATTAACCAATCATAGGGCTCCAGTAATTGATGGGCATACCAGTTTAAATGTTCCAGCACACTGATGACGCACTGGAAGCACTCACTCATCTATGCCTGGAAATTTAGAAGACAGCTACTTAGCCAACTGACTGGAAGAAAAATTTTTATTAAAGATCATCCAACAATGGTTACAGCCGCACACTGACACAGAATTGCCAGAAATTCAGGCCAGATTCAGAAGAAGACGTGGAATAAAGGAATATCATTGATGATGACAGATGGATCTTGGCCGAAAGAGAATACCAGAGGGATGTTTGTGTTCCATTGACTATTCCATGGCATTCAATTATGTGGGTTATAATAATCTAGGGATATCCTTGAATGAACTGGAATTCAGAACACTTAACAGTGCTCATTTAGAAACAATGTGAATCAGGAGGCAGTTTTGCAAAAGGACAAGAGAATAGTTTAAGATCTAGAAAGGTATATGTCACCAATTTGTACTCTAAGCATACTTATTTAATGTGAATGCTGAGCAGTAATCAGACAAGCTGCATTATAAGAAGAAGGAGAAATCAGGATTGAAGGAAGAATTTTTACCAATCTGTAGTATGCAGATGACACAGCCTAGCTTGCTGATAATGAAGAAGACTTGAAGCACTTTGAGGTTACTGTAAGGACTAAGATGTATCTGGCTTAAGCTGTGATATTTTCATTTACCTCATAGGCATGTTAAAGCTGGACATTAAAGAAGCCGAAAGAAGAAGCAGTGCATTTGAATTATGGTGCTGGTGAATAATTTTGAATACACCTTTGATCAGGGGGTCCTCAAACATTTTAAACAGAGGGCCTGTTCACTGTCCCTCAAACCATTGGAGGGCCGGACTATAGTTAAAAAACAAAAACAAACTATGAACAAAATTACTGCAGGCCCAAGATGAGTCGGCTGCTAAGCAGGACAGGCAGGGACAACAAAAACACCCAGCGGCTGGATAAATGTCCTCCGTGGGCCGCATGTGGCTCGCAGGCCATAGTTTGAGGACGCCTGCATTAGACCATCAGAAGAACAAACAAATCTTGAAAGAAGTACAGGCAAAGTTCCTTAGAGACAACAATGGCACGAGTTGGACATGTCCTAGGGTGGCCGTCTTATTAAGTTAGATCAGTCCCTGGAAAAGGATTATCATGCTTGGTAAAGTATAGGATCAGTGAAAACTGAAGCCTTCAACAAGGTGGATTGACACTTCCACAGTGGCCTTTGAAACATCAATAGTGTGGATGGCATAGGACCGGTCAGGGCAATCTGTTGTTCTGTTTTACATAGGGTCACTATGAACCATGTCAGTGTACATTATTAAGATATAAAATACCAGTAATTTTTTAAACAACAAAGGAATGAGGAGTATTTTCAGCATTATAAGCAAAAGAACAATACCTTTAAATTCTGAAGGAAAAATAAATGCAATCCAAAATTTTATGACCAGTTATCAAACAAACAAAATTTTAGGATAAAGATGTATTTAAACGTTCATATACAAAAATATTTCTATATTTTGTGCCTTTTTAATTTAACCACATAAGCCAAGAAAGAACATATGTTTCATTTAATCCAATATGAGTTTTATTTTGTACAGCTCACAAGAAAACTTTGAAGGGAAATTTCAAGATGACACATTTTACAGCAGACCAGGCCAGTGGAGTATAAAATAAGTTTCTAAAATAGGGAGGTTTGATGAAAGGGGAAACTGTAGAATGCATAATGAAACAATTGAAGTATGAAAAGAATTGTATATGGCTGAGTGGTTGTGTGCGGGACTGCAGCCCACAGGGGTGACGGTTCAAATCCAGCAACAGCTTTCCAGGAGCAAGGCTGTGGTTCCTCACCCACCACGGCAGTGATGCCACACAAAAGAAAGAAAAGAGAAGAATTGTTTGAAGGAAAAAGTAATTGGAACTGTTAAAATAAAATGTTAATTTTAAAAATGGAAAATTTCTTAGGTGCTCTCTACCTAGTTTTGTTATTAACTTCATTTACTTATGTTGTAAGTATGCTATTAACTCTAATTATATACTGAAAAAATAGGGTAAGGGAAACAAGGCTATTGATAAGAGAAAATTCTTCATAACTTATGTTAGTCTAATCTTTTCATAAAATAAAAAATACCATACTACTGAAAGGTGACAAAAACTATCAGAAGAAGTACTTTTTTTTTGAAAAAGTAATTGTTAAACCTCAGTTGTTGAATGGCTTCAAGCTAGAACCTTTCCACTACTCAAATGGCAGAGTTCAAAAATAAATCTGCTTGATCTCATAACTTTGCTTAATAGTAGAACTGACAATTCACAATTAAGGTTCTAGAGTGAAGTCATGCATTATATATCCCAGTGAGCACATAGGGGTGGCACTTCAGCCTTACAGAGCTGCTCTCAGACAACACACGAGGGGTTACAATACCGTCCCCCCCCCAAGCGATTTATTTAAAATTTTTTTTACAAAACTATCTTATCACCTTCAAAGGACTCTCCATTACACTTAATACATTTTTTAAACATGCAAATCCAATCTTGCAAACATTTTAAAAATTCATCTGTTTGAATAGCTGACAGCACCTCCCAGGTTTTTTTTTCCCTTTACCTCTTCTATGTTGTGAAATCTTTTCTTTCATCTCCCTCTTCATTTGTGGAAATAAAAAGAAGCCCCAAGAGAACGTCAAGTGAGTAAGGTACATTGGGTAAGAGAGGCATGCTGGTTTTATACGCGCACACGCGTGCACACACACACACCCCCAAAATGGTTCATGTTTACAAGCATTAGCAGGTGCATTAGCATGGTGGCAAAACCAGTCCCCCGTGTGCCACAAATCAGGCCACTTTTGTCACATACTGTTACACCATCTTTTCGGGGTTTTTTGTTGTTTTGGGGGCATCACAGCCCTCTGGTGGTGGGAGTAGAAAGCCCAGTGGGCCGCAGTCCCGCGCACAACCACTACTACAACAGGGCTCAGCCCCTACACCATCTTTTCAAAACCTCAAAATAAAAAGCTTGATTAACAGTCTGACCTGGTGGAATGGAACTCCAAATGCACTATGAATTAACATTTTTATCCTTCCAGAAAGTTGACCGACATTTAGGAACAAGGTTTGTCATCAAGGGACAGTTCACCTTTTTTGAAACAAGTAAACCACTCTTGCCCTTGAGTTTTTGCATAGAGCTGCTGTCCTTGAAAGCTGTGTTTATCACAACAGTTTCTGCAGATCCCCCCCCCCCCAAGAAAGAAACAAAATTTTACAGCCCTACACTGTTCTCTTAAATAGGCAATCACCAAAAAAAAAAAAAAGT